>BQNB010037747.1:0-49235 GCA_026074375.1 Tanacetum coccineum | reverse complement strand
TATCAAAATAGATATTGGTTGACAATTGATATCATCGTATTTAAGTGTGTGCAGATCTCTTCTTCTACCCTCTCTTGGACCGATTTGGAGGCAACTTACAAGTTACAAGAACCTTTTTGTGTGGCATCTAATTTGGTTAGGATATATAAAAAGTTGTAAGCCGCATGTTTAATTATCATGTTACTCAGGTTCATTGATACACATGAACATCAAATAAACTATAAGGAAACCATAGTGTATTAACTAACATGAACACTTCTACTACTATTTTAATTTCTTGAAACTTTGACGTCTATGCATTTTTAGAAAGGCTTATAGGTGTTGTAGACTAAAAGTATCTCTAAATTTTGGCTATGTTGGCAAGTGTTATGTAAATTTTAAATTAGGTAGATAATATCTTTAAATAGAAAAATCCAAACTCTTATTATTTAGAATGAATGTGGATTTAAATTGTGTTTTAACAGTAATGATTCATTTATTTATTATCCATGGTTGGCTGATACTTCATTTGTATTACATTTTTGTTACGTAAAGGAAATAGTTGTTATAGTTCGTGTAGTCATTATGTGTTACATTCATTCTACCATTAGATATTTCTACGGGTGAGAAATGGTTCTAATGGTAAAACCCATTAAGTGTCACCGTTATAATTGTTTTGTGTAATGGGTCGATATGGGCGATTTTGTGTAACGGGTTGATATGGGTAATTTTGTGTAACGGGTTGATATGGGTGATTTTGTGTAAATAGTCGGGTGGTTTTGTGAAACAGGTCGATATGGGTAATTTTGTTACATGCCGAAATGGCCGGGTAACCCCAAAATCTTTTTAATTTAGGGTCTTAGAATTATATTATTAGGGTTATACTTATAATTAAGAAGTACTTAAAAAGTTATAAGATGCTTACAATATGCGCTTATGGACATAGTGACAAAATCATCAACATGATAAATTTCTAACTTATATGAATGTACATATATTCTCCTAAATAATGTTATCTTCTTTTATCATATTATGAACATGATTACTTAATTACCTTATTTCATTGGACCGTAAAAAGCAAACGACGGAGAGGTTTTGATAGATGTACCCCACAAAATTCTTATAGATGCGGCTGATGACCCGGTAATGTCTATTATCGATTGTACTTATCCAAACATTTTGGATAACATAAATGATCTGTCATACTTTCAAGAAAAGGCCATATTGCCCCAACGAATAAAGTTGTGGACACTATAAACGATCATTTGTTGGAGAAATTTCCAAATGGCTTACTTAAGTTGCGACAACATAGACAAAAACTGAACGTGGCACCGCCATAGATCAATCCATTTTCTCACCATAATTTATCAATTGATTGAAGTTCTCAGGTGTTCCAAACCACAGACTTGCGTTAAAAGTAGAAGTCCCAATAATGTTATTGAGAAATATTGATCAAGCAAATGGATTGTGTAATGGGACAAGACTCCAAGTTCTTAAATTAACAAGAACTTCTATTAGTGCACAAATCATTAACGGAACAAACTTTGGAAAAAAGGTTATCATACCGAGGTTGAGAATTACGATGTCTGATAAACGTTTACTGCTTAAGATCGTTAGGAAAAAATTTCCTCTATTAGTTTCATTTGCCATGACAACTAACAAGAGCAGGCTCAATCGCTTTCAAAAGTTGGTTTGTACCTGCGACGTCCTGTTTTCACACATGGACAATTATACGGTGTTGTTTCAAGAGTTAAAAGTAAAAGAGGTTTGAAGGTTGTCTTTTGTGATGAGGATGGAATATCTCTAAAACTACTATAAATGTCGTCTACAAATAAGTACTTCAAAGTCTATGATCAAGGTTCAAGAGGTATGTACAATATATATATGACATCTTTTATACTATAATTTAAATTTCAATATATTATCAATCACAACCTACTTTTAATTACATTTTCTATGGACTATTAGGTGTTTACGGAATGGACATTAGCTATTAACTTGATTAGCTATCACAGACGTCATTTGCTATTCAAGACCATCAAATTTGGAGACGACAATGCATGGACGTATATTTATTTAGTTGTTACAAACTCAAATGTTTATCTAATTATTCACTTATTATTTGATTATTTCTTTCATATATTAACGAAACATGTTTACATTTGGTGTTTACTTACTTTATTTACGCATATAACTTCTTACAAAAAAAATTCTTTGAAATACCCCGTGAGTTTACGGGTCTTTAAGCTAGTTACTTTTATAAAAAGAACATTGATTGACATGTCTAACTGGTATACCTAAATATATGTCTAATCCAATGTGACAATACTAAAGGACTCGCTTTTCACAAACCAATAAATTATTGTCATGTTGATTTAGACACAACTTTAATCATATTTTTAGATATCTCAATTATTTTCCTTATAAAAAAACTGTAATGATGATCATCAAACAAACATATATCCCACAGTACACGCTCAAATAATACCTTCAAAATTTGCCGTTGTTGAAGTTAGATAATTCAAAACTATTCGGATCGGGAAACCGTATTTATGCTTATTTGTTGAAGTTGGATAGGAATAAACAACTTTTCTATTAAGCATCACCCAACAATGGCAAAACTATCTTTGTTTTGTTTTGTTGTTTTTAAACCATCTTTGTTTTATAAAAAGCTAAACGTCAGACGTTCAAAAAAAGCTCGTCACCAACAAACCTAAATAATTTAAAAATTACTTCATTCATCCCAAATTAGTGTCCCCCAACAAAAAACACACGGTTTAAGAAAAATGCATTTATTACTGCTTTCTCTTTCTTACTTTTTAGCAGAATGACAGTTTTACCATAGCTAATTAATTAAAGTCTTATTTAAAGTTTGTAATAATAATTTCAAACAAAAGTAATATAATAAACTTGATGAAATTTCCTATCTATTTTTAGTAGTGGACAATTAAATTGGGACACATCTCTCCTAAAATGACAATTTTCCCGCCAAAAAACAAATAACACAGTAAATCCATAATTTCTCTAAATCTAATCAACAAATTATCAATCAAATTACACCAATTCATTCTACGCATCATTTCGATCACGTTGATATTGGTTTTAGTGTAGTTCATCGATTAGATTTTGTTCTCGTAATTTTGAGGTTTTAATTTTGGTGTTTGTTACTGATTGTTAGCTGTTTTGTGGTACAGATTTAGTGTCTGCTGATTGAATTGTTGTTTAACTCGATCAATTGACCGATTTGAGCCCTAGATTGATTTTCCCCTAATTTTATGAACCCTAATTTGAAATAAGGACTAAAAGGAATCCAAAAATTCCTCAAAAGTTTGATAATAGAATTCATAGCATCAATAATTCAATAACTAATAAGAAAAATGTATCAAAAAATAAGCATGTTAGTAATAGTAAAACAAAAGAGTATGATAGTGATAATAAAGATGATGACTTTGTTGTTAAGGATGGGGTTTGTGACAAAGGGGATTCTAGTGTGAACCAGGTGTTGTATAATGATGTAGAAAGTGATAAGGAGAGAGATGTGGAAAATGTTATGGAAGAAAATGGTATGAAGGATAATGATGGGTGTGATGGTAGCCATGATACTGAGAATGTTATTCCTGATCAAAATAGATGCAATGGAGTGAATAAGGAGGATGAAGGGAAGTCTATGCAGATGGATAATGAAACAGTGATAGTAGAAGAGGATATGTCTAGCAAGGAGGATGGAAGTAGCAAAAATAACAATGTGTCATATGCAAATATGGTGAAAAAGGATGAGGTACCAAAAAATTTGAACTATATTCCTACTTTGATAACTGATGTTGGGACTGAAGTTGTTATTTTTGATGACATGCTTGTACAAAGAGGTAGTGAGAGATGGAATCTAATTGTGTATGGCCAATTTGTGGGGTATGACATGAATATCCATGAGTTAAGGTATAACATTAAAAGAATGTGGAGTAAGTTTGGTGTAGCAGAGATTGATACTATTAAGGAAGGACACTATGTTTTCAAGTTCAGAAATATTGAAGGACTGAATGTTGTTTTAGACAAAGGACCTTGGATGGTGAGGAATAAACCATTAATTCTACAAAAATAGAGCTCTGATATTGGTATGGAAAGAATGGAACCTAAGAAGATGCCTGTTTGGGTAAAGATTGTTAATGTCCCTCTTGAGGCCTGGACTATGGAGGGAATAAGTGCTCTTGCCAGCAGCTTGGGTAAACCTATTATGATGGATACTATGACTGCTAATATGTGCTATAAAGGTATAGGAAATTTTGAATATGCAAGGGTCCTGGTGGAGATGGATGCTAAAAAAGAGATAAAAAGTGAAATTGAAATTCAGTATAAAGACAAAAGTAATAACATCAAAGGATGCAAAAAGATAAAAGTAGTGTATGATTGGAAACCTCCAGCTTGTTCTAAATGCAAGGTGTTTGGCCATGAGGTTAGACACTATAAGAAAGGAGCCCAAGGGAGAGAGGATGGATTTATGCATGACAGGTGTGATAGGGATGCAAAAGGAGACATGCAGGGGTCAAAGAAAAATGTGAATAAGTGGAATAATATTGGCAAAGATCCAGTTACAGAATCAAAAACATAATAAGGGGGAATGAATTGGAGAGATCCTGAAGTTAGAAGACAGGAGTATAGGAAAAAGCAGGTGAATGATAATAACAATGTAAAGAATAAAAATGAAAATGTTGGAGTGAAAAACAAGTGGAATGTAAAGGAGAAAGAGGTGGATGAAATAAGGAGAACTGCTAATAAATATTTTGTGCTTGACTCTTTACCTGATGATAATGACCAAGTGCTAAGAATGTTAAAAGACAGAATGATAGTTGACAAGTTCCTTAATAAGAAAATGCAGCCTACTCTAATGGAATCCAGGTCCTTGTCAAAAGATATGATAAAGTATTTTAAAGATAAATGGGAGGAGAACAAACAAAAAGAGCTAAATGATAACAGTATGGAAACTGAGATTGAAGATGTAATCAATATTAGTAGTGGGTCTGCAAAAGCCATGGATGATAATGAGGCTCAGGGTATGGAGGATAATGTAATAAATGAAGATTTTTATGTAGTATAAGATAGGAGTGTGGAATATTAGAGGGTTGAATACACTTGAGAAGCAGAATGAGGTTATGAACTTGGTTGTTAGTGAGAACCTCCAAGTATGTGTTGTTCTGGAAACAAGGTTGAAGAGTAAAAAGCTTGTGAAAGTTTGTGATAGAGTTTTTAGAGGGTGGGAATGGACCTCTAATATGCAGGAGTGTAGTAAAGGATGTAGAATTGTGATAGGATGGAATGATGACACAAACATTCAAGTCCTACACAAAACAGATCAATCCATCTTTTGCACCATTAGTTCAGCAAAATATAATGTCAAGTGCTTTTATTCCTTTGTATATGCTGAAAATGATGGAAGTGTGAGAACGGATCTATGGAGAGAATTATGTAGGGAGAAAAAGTTTGTGAATGGGAAGCCTTGGAGTATAGCAGGTGACATGAATGTCACCCTGCAACCTAATGAGCATTCATGTGGTTCATCCATGATGAATTCTGATATGATGGAGTTCAAAGACTGTTAAAATGAGATTGAAGTGGAAGACTTATGCAGTTCTGGACTTCATTTTACATGGACAAAGAACCTGCATAAAGCAAAAGTGGGAGTCATGACTGGTATTCTCAAGAAATTAGACAGAGTTATATCTAATGAAGATTTCATCAACCAATATCCTCAGGCTAATGCTAAGTTCCTCCCTTATATCATCTCTGATCATACTCCTTTTATCCTATGAATTCCTTCTAACATTAAAAAGAAAGTCAAAGATTTTAGATTTTCTAACTATGTTACTGATAAGCAGGAGTTTATCCCTATTGTTAAAGAGAAGTGGAACCAAAATATCCAAGGATTCTATATGTACCAAGTTGTTAAGAAGCTTAAAAGCCTGAAGGCTCCTCTGAACAAGTTAGGATGTAGTAAAGGCAATGTGTTCAAAAGAGTTGAAGATTTAAGATTGAAGTTGAAGGATGTTCAAAGTGCTATTAACTCTGACCCTCACAATCATCAACTCGGAATTCATGAAGCAAAGCTTGTGGAATAATTCTATGAGGCTGAAGCTGATGAGGAGAAGCTTTTATATCAACAAGCCAAAATCAATTGGTTGAGTGATGGAGACAAAAATAGTAGATTCTTTCATAGTGTTTTGAAAGGAAGGAAATGCAAAAGTAAAGTTCATTCTATTACTGATAAGGATGGCATAAGGCATGAAGGTGATCAAATTCCTCAAGTTTTCCTTAAACACTTTCAAGAGTTCTTAGGAACCAATCATCAAGTGCAAGATATTTAGTCTATTGATACATTGTTTAACAGCAAATTATGTGTGGGAGAAGCTGAAAAGATGATCAGTAAAGTTTCAGACAAAGAAATAAAGGAATCTTTATTTGATATTGATGATTCAAAGGCCTCAAGCCCTGATGGTTTTTTAGCAGCTTTCTTTAAAAAGTCATGGAGTGTGATAGGTGCTGATATTTGCAAAGCAGTAAAAGAGTTCTTTAAGTCTAGGAAAATGTTAGGAGAACTGAATGCTACCCTAATATCTTTGATCCCTAAGGTCCAAACTCCTAACAAAGTAACTGATTTTAGGCCTATTGCATGTTGTAATGTACTTTACAAGTGTATTAGTAAAGTACTTACTAACAGAATCAAGCCTATTCTTGGAAAACTTGTTAGTTGTAACCAAAGTGCTTTTATTACTGGAAGACACATTCAAGATAACATTATGCTCACTCAGGAAATTATGAGAGGGTACAATAGGAAAGGGGTCCTAAGAGGGTGGCTTTTAAGATTGATATCCAAAAAGCTTATGATACAATCAATTGGAAGTTTTTAGAGAAGATTCTTGGTGGATTTGGCTTCCATAGATCAATGATTAAGTGTGTCACTACTGTTGCCTTAACTCTTAACATAAATGGGGAAAGGATTGGCTATTTCAAAGGTAGAAGAGGCCTTAGGCGGGGGACCCTATATCTCTATATTTGTTCACCCTAATCATGGAGATGTTTTCCTTAATTCTTCTAAAATAAATTGAGAGTGAACCACAGTTTTAGTATCATTTGGATGCAAATTCATAAAACTCTTACATGTCTGCTTTGCAGATGACCTATTGGTTATGTGCCATGGTGATCCTACTTCTGTAAAAGTTATTAAGAAGGCTTTAGATAATTTCAGTGCTTACTCTGGTATTTTCCCTAATAATTCTAAAAGTACTGTCTTCTTTGGGAGTATGAAAGAGGAGGAGAAAAATGCTATCAGTTTTGTGCTTCCTTTTGCCATTGGGAAGCTGCCAGTAAGATATTTAGGGGTTCCTTTGATTGCTAAGAGGTTGGGGGTGAAGGAATGTGGTTGCCTTTTGGATAAAATCAAAAATAAAATTCAGAATTGGAAGAACAAATTTTCTCTCCTATGCAGGAAGATTACAGCTGATTGCTGCTGTTCTTGAATCCATTCATGTGTACTGGGCTTCTGTATTCTTATTACCTACAACCATAATCAAGGAAATTAACAGAATTTTAGAGAATTTTTTATGGAACCAAAGTGAAAAACTGCTTGTAAGGCTAAGGTTGCTTGGAGCTCCATTTGCAGGCCTAAGGACCGGGTTTAAAGAATTTGCATACATGGAATCATGCTTATTAACAAAGCATGTGTGGAACATTGCTACTAAGAAAGACTCCCTATGGGTCAAATGGGTCCATTCTGTTAAACTAAGAGGGAAAAGTATATGGGTTGTTAAAGTAGATAATGATGACAGTTGGGGATGGGAAAATTTACTTGAAATTAGAGATCAAATCAAGGAAAATGTGATTTACAAGGTGGGGAATGGAAGCAAAACATCTTTATGGTTTGACAATTGGAATAGCATTGGTCCACTGTTCTAATTCTTAACCCATAGAGATCTATATGATGAGAGACTTAATGAAAACCTCACTGTTAGAGACATGATTGTCAATGGGAAATGGTGATGGCCAGAGGAATGGTTTGACAAATTTCCTTTGATAACCTGTTTGAAAGTACCTAATATTGAGGAAGAAAGAGATGATTAGAAAACAAAACATGGAAATGAAGTGAAGTTTTCCATGAGACAAGTGAATATTGATCTTACTCATCAGTATCCTAAAGTTCTTTGGTGGAAACTAGTTTGGTACTCCCAATGTATTCCAAAACATAACTTTATCTTATGGCTTGCCATACAGGACAGACTGATTACTCAAGACAAACTTAGTAAATGGGGGAACCAAGCTGTTAATAGGTGTTGTTTATGTCTCAATGATTCAGAAGACCTAAAACACTTATTCTTTCAGTGCCCCTTTGCTAAAGCAGTATGGAGAAAAGCCCTGAATATGACTGAGATCGAAGTGTTTGAACATGAATGGGAAGGAATTATCCAAACATTGATCAATGTTGGTAATGGCAACAATATTAATAGTGTGGTCAGAAGACTAATCTTTGGTGCAAGTGTCTACAATATTTAGGCTGAAAGAAATAGAAGAATTTTTCAAGATAAAAAGTTGAATGCTGATGATATTTTCAAAAGAATAGTTGATGTGGTTAAGAGTAAAATCTCTGGCCTCACTGTTAAAGACAGCTATGCAATCAAAAAGATGGAAGACAAATGGAAGATCTCATGTAAAAGGCATCCTATGAAGATTGCAGACAAAGAATCTTGCACTCCTGTTTGAAAATGCTACTGTATTAAGGTTTTTTCATGATCTTAAAGGTGTTTGGATCTGTGGTTTTCTGCAGAAGAATCCTCAAATATTATTTGTGCAGTATGTTTTGCAGGCCATACAATGAACAATTAATAATATCTTGGAGTACTACTGGTGTGACTGTACTTATGTGAGTCTCACTACTCTCTTAGCCTGGCCTTAGGTAGAGCTGGGAAGTAGTGTTTGGCTCTGTAAGAGGTCTAATTCAGTGGTATGTACCATAAGGAAGGGTTGTTCATTTGGAAGGGTATATGGCTTGGGTGTCCAGTGTATGTTGGGTGGAGTAGAGGGTGAAATCCTTCTTGGGCCATCCAATACGCTGTCAAAGGAGGTATGGTAGGTTCTAAGTGAGGGTGGGTGTTTCCTACCAAGTGATGCCTTGCCCTCTTTGCCCTTTGTTCTGTCCAATGAGGGGTAGCTATTGGATAGTTCTTAGGTGTAAATGGTTAAGGAAATATAGCTTGCTTAGGAAGAGCCCCTCATTTAGTGTGAATGGGAGTTATGTCCTCCTTGATGATGCCATCTCTTTCTCATCCAAATTCCATTGTGGGTTGAATGGTCTTTGGATGGGTTGAGGTTGGAAATGTAGTCAAGAGAGCATGGTTTTTTGGTGTTTAAAGGTGAAAATTATAGGTCTGTATAATGCCTAATCAAGTGATTGGAGTGAGGTGTCAGACTTATAAAAGGTAGCTTTGTCCGAGATTTTGCTGCCTATGTCAGAGGAATGTTTAGTATCATCAGTTTTGCATTTCTGAGATTTGTTTCTTTCTAGTTCTTATGTTGGTAGTTTGAAAAAAAAAGGATATGAAATGTTTATCCTCCTTTGTTTTGATGTAATTTGTAAAGCTTATTAATAAAATTTCACCTTTGCATCAAAAAAAAAAATTGGGACAAAAAATTAAATTGGGACATCCCGAAAAAGATTCGTGGACTATTAATTTAGGACAGAGAGAGTAGCATTTAAAATTCCAATACATAATATTTTTGGCGAAATGAGCTGGAGCTTATATTATAAGCCGAAAGTCGAAGCTTCCATTTTTATAAAAATATTTTCCGAATTGGTTGGAACTAAAATTTATTAATATAAAATCGCTGAAAAATAAATCAAAATAAAGTCAGATGTATTTTCAGTAGAAACTTAATAATTCATTATATTTTAAAAGGAAATTTAAGTAATTTGACTAGCTTATCCCCACAAGTCTCTTTAAATGAGTTTGAGCTTGTGAAGGTTTATGACTTATAAAAGTTTTCACAAGCCTTTATGACAAACAAAGCTTATTTTATAAGCCGGCTTATTTTAAAAGCTTATGCGCTCATAAACCCAATAAATAGCCATATACTTAACTTGTGACAGAGTTGATCTATCTCTGCAGTAACACAAGTCAAACAACCAAAGTCAAACATTCGGTATTATATATACAACATAAGTTTAAGCTACAGTGTAAAGTGTCAAACCTTCATTACCTCCATAACTACATCACATGTTTCTGTAACAAAAATGGTACATATATGCTTTTTCGAGTCTTTTGTTCTTTTGCTAAAGACTACTCAATCTCAAATGCTTCATACAAAACCAATCCTAACCTTCCGCTGCAGCAACCGTAAGGTAGATTTTTCCGAATCAGTGTCGGAAAAACCTAGAGCTCAACTATAAGGTCTATAATAATCACATGATATAAGATGTTTTTGTGCCAACTTTGGCCACTATATCGTTACAATTTTCAGCATGGCATATACATTACACCTTTTATAAAAAAAACAGTGGAAAAGACCAGAAATGGCTACATTGTTGTTACAAAGTTCATAAACTGGATCCAGCCATGCAGAAAATTTGAATTTGCTTCAGGTCTTCTTACATGGCTAGCCACTGGTCCACCGCCGTTTCCGAGCAGGACGTTCAGGTTTGACCTCAGAATCAGGAAGGGGTTCGGGTTGAACCAAAGGCGTTGGTTCATTTTCAACCTTTTTGATAGTCAAAATTTCTTTCCCACTTGGCATTGGAAGTTTGAAACGCTCACTGCGTTTCTTCAACTTCTCAAATGTGTCCAGATGTTTATCTTCTGCTGGTTTTGGTTCATCAATTTTCATATCTTCCACCAAAGGCTTTGAACTCTCGACTATCTCTTGAGGCTTTGTGGGCTCCCCATTGTCTTGATATCTATCGGTTTCTTTTATATCAACTGAGGCTGATGCTTTAATGCCGAGACTGAAATCTTTCTCCTTGTGGCTAGTCCATCTTTCCAGTTTTGAACGCCCTTTCCTAGAGTCTTCTTGTTCATCCTCTGATGTATTGTTTTCCTTATGTCTTTTGGAAGATCGTCGTGTCACAGGGTTTTGCTCACTGTTTCGTTGTTCAACCGCGCCTCTTGAGCTAGCCTAATCAAACCAAAGGCAAATATAATATCCGAGCAAATGAGAATATGGAGTGCATATAACCTCGACCCTTTTGACCTTGTAAATAGAATGTATATTGACCTACTATTATGTTAGTTGTCATTAGGGCAAATGTGTCCAAATTTGTCGTTTTTGGCCAGGTAAACAAGCTGACTAGCAGGATCACCAAAAAAACTAACTCAAATATGATGGCACCAAACAAAATCTTTTTGAAGAAAATATAACAGCAATCAGGACACATATTAGCACGTAAAAATTATATAAGGAGCATAACTTTAACTTCTGCAAATGCCAAAGAAAAGAATAACCAGATATTTTGTTTTACCTTTATTTGCTGTTACCACATCAACAATAAACGCGGCAGGTTTACTAACATATTGTATTTGTCCACTTTTATCATCTAATAACAGGACCGCAAAAATATATCACTTAGAAGTTGTATGCATGGCAATAAGCTGGAAATATCTCACATGATGGCTATCTAAAGTTTCTTATATTGATGACAGTTTTGATTTCTATATATGAAATATTCAAGTCAACAGTGAGACATAAAACTGATGATGTTCATCTTTTTTATGCAATTTGGCTATTCTCCTAATGTTTTCCGTAGCAATCATGCATCAGCATTTTTAGTAAGCTCAACCTTTCATTGAATAACTATTTATGTAATGTCATAAATAGTCACATTCTACAGAAAGCAAATATTATACATTCTTGACTATCACTAACAAGCAATCACAAATTGAAAGAACATGGATCCCGTTCAGGAAACAGCAGAAATAACTGGCAATATCTACAAAATTAAGAGCTAAGAAGCACAGTGAAAGAATAGCATGTTTGGGACATGATCAAATAAGACAGTCATGATGTGATCTGGGGAAGCACATAGGGAGCAACTAAAGAGATAGATGCAATTAGTAAAATAACAGCAAGAGATATAAGCCACGCTACGTTATATGGAAAAAAGTGAATAACTAATCTTTCACATATAAGATAGATAAAGATGTAGAATATAGCGATAAGCAGGACAGCACAAGATGTTCCTGGTAAAAAGTAAATAACTTATCTTTTCACGGATATTTCAACTGTCAAGATTGTATGTGCTCGGTTAATAAAAAAAAAGAAGACTGAACTTTCACTTCCAATGCCGTAGCTGGCGGAACTAAAGTTTAAAATGTAATCTGAAAGGCTAAACAATAACGGTAGAATTTAATAACATGCATAAGTTGCCTAGTAGTACAGGGAGACGTAAAGTATTTTGACATGCATTAACAAATTCACGTCCATGAAGCAACTTATGACATTTGCTCAGTCAACACTCTAAAAGCATTAAGATTTTAGATTTAGTAATTCACAACATTATTAACAACCAGAGTCGCCAACATAATTAGTAACATTCATTAAATCTTCTAGATGTATTTCTATTACATTTAAACTATATCACATCATTAAATCGATATTTTATAATAAATACATGTGAACTATTTATTGTCAGCTTTAATGGCCTCACCCTAAGTCATCCCTTTATAAAACTAAGAATAACTGAGCCATGTTAACATGTAACTAAGGAATAATTTTAAAGCAACCATACATAGATGAAACTTTCAATTAAGCTTCATCTATCCCTCTCTCTCCATCTCATACATTTATGTGCTAAACATAGACGCACTAAAACCTGTTTGTCAGGAATCCTGACCACAGATTGTTGGCTTCCCACAGTCCGGGACTACCAATTAGTGGCTAACATAAGGTGCTTTTATATTTTCTAAAGTATCAGATTGAGTTGTGGTAACTGAACTTAATATTGAGGCTTTTTTTCTTCTAAAAAGTAGGTTATACTACGGTGTCCAGTGATTTACGTACCCGCTCACTTCTCTGGCTGCTATGATCTTCTCGATTCCTCCTTGAAGTAGGCAAAGAGTTATGCGTACTGCCATCAGTTTCTTTACCCTTCCTAAGGCTTTCTTTGTGTTTCTTCTCCTGAGGTGCATGCATATCTTTAACACCAACATTACGATCACTACCAGTATACCCCCTTTCATGTCTTGATATTCTCTCTTCATTATTAAGCTTGTTTCCATGTGCATACGCATCCTCACGACCTCGATGCCTGGAAACACTTTCATTTTCAACTCTATCTTTTCTACTTAGCTGCTCCCGACCCGGCTCTTTAAACTGATACTCTTTTTCTAAACTTCTATAATCTTCCTTCATTCTAGAATGGCCGACCCAAGCTTTGTCTTCCACTGCCCGGCCACTCCCTGCACCTCTGTGTCCATCTCGTTCTTTCCACTCATCCCGTTCCCTTTGTCTTTCTACCTTATCTCTCTGCAAACGAGCCTCTTCTTTGTACCTGAAAGAGTGCTGGTCATCTTCTCTTAGTCTTGCTTGCTCATCTCTCTTATGCAGTTCCAAATTATCATCTCTTTCTCGTTTGCGCCTGCTGGTACTTTCTCTATGAGCATGCAAAGCTTCTTCTCTTTCAGAACGGTCCGCTCTCCTAACATGAACATCCTCAATTAGTCTTTTGCTGTGCATACCCTCCCTCTTCTGTTGGGGTATCATATCTCTATCATAATCACCCTTCCAACCACCATTTTCTATTGCTTTCCTTGAGCGATGTTCATTTTTGTCAATTCTTTCGTTTTCTCTGACCTTATGACGGTGTCTAGACATCATTTCCTCGTCATGGCTTCTTTTTCTCATCTCTTCAGACCATAATACTTCGGATTCTCTCCCCTTTTTTCTATCAAAATTTTCAGATTTGACATGAGACCGGTACCCCTGATTTGGATCCCACTTTCTATGAGAATACGGATCTTCCATCCCCTTCATCGCCATTTGGTGCCTTTCCCTATCTTGTTTCTCATCGCGGCCTCTGCTTCGAACAGCACGCTCATCTTCATTGGTTGGTCTCCTAAAGTTTCCACTGCGCATTGAACCTCCAGCTTGCACAACTTCCTGCTCCATACTATCTCGCATGTTTTGCTGATCTCTACTGCTTCCTGATCTTGCTTTACTATTTTCGCTACTTCTTCCTGCCTTTGAATCCTCTCTATCTTCACCTCTTTCAACAGAAGCATGCTCTGCTCGAGTGATTAGCTTTGGTTTTTTCAATGCCCGTCTTCCTTTTTCGTCTTTGAAAGTATCATCATCCTCCCTTTCCATTCCTGAGTTTCCGTCAATATCTACAAGACCGTCATTAGCAGCATCAGTTTGGTCAAAACTTCTATCCTCAGCACTGCCAAGCGCGCGAGGAGATGAAGAGGGACTCCGCTTACGCCCAACGCTTTCAGTTGATTCTTCTTTTTGATTATCAACAAACTTCTTATCCTGCTGAGTACCACTATCAGTCAAACGAGGTGACCTTTCAGCTGCTGTTCTCTTCACTGGCCTACAATAACATAAAGAACAATTAGGAGAGTTTAGAAACCTAACCTAGTTTCAAAACTATAGCTAGAAAAGAGTTAGAGAAAAATTGCTACTAGCAAGAGAGTCCAATAGTTGTTTATGATGATATCCTTGTTTAAGTTAAAGCCACTTTATGCAAAACCATACCTTTCAACGTGATTGCGAGGAGAGTTATGCTTCTTGCCACGGTAAGAAGATGTCCTGTCTCTTGAATCAGTATACCCTTCTGCTTCTGTTTCAGAGAGATGTGATACCCTATCATCTGTAGCTGCCACATGATGCACAGAACCAATGAAAGGTGCTCTTCTTCCAGAGACCTCTCTCTTCCTACCATTATAAGCTTGCGGTTTATCAAAATGGTCATCTTCTGATCCAATGTCATCTTCAATCTCAAGCCCTTCTCTGTGATTTTCTTTTGAGGGAGCATCTTCAAGATGCTCATCACCATCATTTCCTGGAACAGATTCTTCTTCCGGAGATCTCTGCAAGACAATCTGTTCACGAAGACACATTAACTACACGTTTGAGGCTTTTAAGTCGGTTACGCGCCAATGGATATATAAACTGAATACTAAAATTAACCACTCACCTCAATAATAGCATCAGAATCACGCATTCGTGGTGGTCGTGTATCAATCGACGGAAGTCGTTCACCAAAACCAGTTTCCACCTGTATTGCTTTTCCAGTTGGCTGTATTTTCCAAAATAATCAATTAGTTGGACTTCCAACTTTTGTTTCGTCAAGGTTAAAATCTCTACATCTAAGGGTCTTCAATAAAAAAACCAAAACAGTATCAGTCCATACCAGTTGCATCCGAGCACGAGCAGATCCCTTTGCTAAGTCATTTTGCACATCAATTATACCAGTATTACGATTATCAGATGGGATGTCATGACCTGCTGCTGCTGCAAGCTCTGGCGGGAGATCTGGATCATACTCCTAAAGAAACAACAGACATATTGTTCATTTATCTTCGGTATCATGAGTCAGGCATAGCATGTCACAGAAGCATTGCATACCTGTTCAGTCCTCCCACTTTCATAGACACGAATTTTGCTTTGCATTGTACCCTCCAGTCGATGCTGTTCCTACAAACAAAAATACAAGCAATATTTATAAATGGCCTTTTGTGGCGACATATTTCTACAAAATATACACAGGCTCAACAGTTTAGTAGTACTTACCAGCTGTTTGCAATAATCTTTCCAGCTTTCCTCATTCATTCCAAAGTTGAAAAAATCTGATATATCAATACCTTGGAGTCTCCATGGTTTTTCATCAAAGCCATCAATGTCCACTTCAAATATAGTCCTAAAAAGAAAACAGAAGTCAGAATTTATAAAAAAAAACTTAAAATTCAGAGTTTTAGTTGTTCACATAATAGAATCTGAAGACATGAAGCACTCAGATAGCACTGTTAAACCTCCAGACCCTGATCTTAAAATCATAACATAACAGATCTCGTGTGAGCATATAAACTGCATTGGTCAGTACTCAGTAACGTGAATGAAAAACATTAGACAGCACTTAAAAGAAGATAGAATGAATCAAAGTAACTCATGTAGTGTGGTCCTCTGCTAATCAAGAAAGTAGTCGGACATTGGAAAAGATCGATGTCTCCCTCATAGACATATTGCTTAAGAAAAAAACTTCCTCAACCATTCAAAAAAATCCTAGACAACCCAAGTCAAAAGAACATCATTGCTTACTCAGCTATGCTCTCTCTGCCAAAAGATTGCAGCACTCCTGTTATTGGGTTGCCCGAAAAGATGAAACGTTTTCTCCAGAAAGATCCCATATAGATGTGCGTGTTCGTCCATTAACAAGAGTTCAAAGATATCCGTGAGATTAATTGGGTCCAGACATTTCCTTAGTTTTATCTTATTAAGGTTTCTGTTATTCATTTGGTATTTATACAACTACTTTCCGTAAACTACGACGACGGGGTACAATCTTGTACTATAAAATAACATCAAACCTCGTTACTTTGCTACCTTAAATAAAATATAAATAATTAACTGATTTATGATGACTCATATCAAATAAAAAGCAAAAACAGGAAAACAGAGAGGCATCCCTGTTTAAGCTACATGGGGAAAGTCAAGCCTTTTTGGCTCTGATGTAGCGGCCTAACCGATATTCCTGTCGCCTTTTCCGGAATTTTCCCTCGCCATCCCAAGATGTTTACCCAGTGTGCCACCTTACCAGTAGGCCACCTTGAGATGGTTTGCTTTCAAATAAAGGTAACTCTCAATAAGTGCAAATTGTGAGATTTCAAAACCCGGCCATCCACTTAATCAGTGTCTTCCCTGTAGAGCATCAGCCACTTTCATATTCAAAGATAGATCTTTGACCCATTATACTACTGCACAGATAACTTCATTGTGAAAACCTTCACAAATATAGATATGTCCAATAGATGCTTAATCAGGATAACAACACCGCAGAATCCAATATCAAATTTGGTGAATTGCTTTACTCTTTTTAGATGATTTACATTTACATAAAGAAAATACTTTTTGAAAACACCGTCTAATAGTTATCTCAAGATAAGCAGCATTCACTAAACTGGTCAGCAGCCATTGACTCCTCCTGACAACTCATTTCTAGTAATATTCACAATTCAACAAAACGATATAATTATACGCATTAGATCTTAATCTAAAAGGTTCATATTTACTCAAAACCAATCCAACAAAGAGATGATAGTGATATATAGTCATTACTTATGTGATGGTAGTGTAAAATCCAGTCCACTGCCAAACCCACGTCCTGCTCCATTTCCCCAACCCTGCATTCCGTAACCTTGAAAATTTTTCTGCATTGGAGGACCACTCTTTATTCCGGCTGGTCGCCAATCACCTCTACCTCGACCAGCAAAAGGTAACATATTTCCAGGTGGACGAATTTGGCCCGGGGCTCCTCCGGTTGGTACAGGACCTGCTCCAGGCATAGGTGCAGCACCAGGTCTCACATACTACACATATTTTTAGAAGAAAACTAAAATCAAGAGGTTGTTGATAACGTCGAAATAGGTAAGCATGCGACATAAGGTACTAGTAATTTAGTAGAAATAAAAGATAAAACTGTATCAGATCTCAAGTATTGTTAACGAACAATATATATGATATCCATTACACAACGTTCATGACGGATGGCCAATACAATTAATTCTCATCATATCATCCTTTAACTGTTAAAACTAATTTTATTTTTATTTAACATGAGGCAAGTGACGCAAACAAAAGGAAATAAACGGATGATGAGAACTAATTTACTATAGCCATTAACCACATGGAATTCACGGAAACCGTCGACATGCATCTCAAATTCTCGATGGTCAAGGTAACCAACAATTTCATCAGATTCAAACTTAGACATTATAATTTATAACGCAAAAAAAAAAAATTCAATTAAGTAAGAATATATATTTCCATTGATCGATAATAAGTATCAATACAACATAATCCTAGCAACTAACTCGTCAAAAAGCAACTATAAATTTCCAATCTTTTATACGTGTACAACAATCTACAAGTGAAGATCACCCCACTGACCTTAAACTGAGAATGAAACGGATGATACCCGAACGCAATCTTCATCCCACCACCCCCACCCCCAACAGCACCCGTACCATCCCCTCTCCCGACCGCCTCACTCCCCGCACCCTCCTTCCTCTCTTCCCCACCTTCGCCTTGACCTTCCCCCCAATCCCCCACCTCGTCCATCTGCGCATCACCGTCCCCCGTCACAATCACCAAATTATCCCCGTCTTCGTCCTCCTCCATTCCTTCCATCCCGCCCATCCCCATCATCCCTACTCCCGCGTTATCATCATTCAACACTATTTGCAAATCATCTTCACTATCACTATCCTCATCATCCTCCCATTCCCCACCCCCTCCCCCGCCCGAACCCCGCGCTCCCGAATTCGACAATCCCGGTATCGTAAACTCATCCCCTACTTCTCCACCAACTTCTTCCTCCTCAATTCCAAAATTCTCCTCCTCCAAAATCTCATCTTTCTCAAAGTTACTAATTTTAGAAACCCTAGCTTCCGAATTTTCCGGCACCGGTGACGTCACCTTATTGTTTTTTTGATCTAATTTATTTAAACTAATATTCAAATTCAATTTATCCGAACCATACAAGATCTCTTCATCATCGCTAGGAATCTGATCATTAAGATCGATCGGACGGCTATCCGGCAACGACGGATGTGGTTGTGATGGTGATGATGACGTCATCTGAAGAGGCTGAAGAACGTCAGAATAGAGATCTCCGAATTCATCATCGTCTTCCATTATTATTATAATTGATTGATCAAGATTGTGACTTTATTGAAATTGAAGGCTTAATTTGATGGAATTGAGGGTTTAATTTTATGAAATTGGATTATAATTGGGGTTTTGTAGGCGGAGTGTGAGCTAGGGTTTCATTGATAAATTATTTTTATTTTTATTTATTTTAGGGTTGGTTAATTTTGTTTGTTTTTCAGGTTTATATAGTGTTGGTTTTTCTAAACAGAGATTGTACTTTTTAGTTGCAAGTGTTTGGAAATGTTTTGTGTACTTCTGATGTCATTTTTTGTTTTTGGATTAAAATTGTAATGTTATAGAATAATGGTGTAAGTTCTTATTCGGGGGAATTGCATATATATCCTTTCAAAAGCTTAAAATTGCATATATATTCAACTCAAATTTAAAATTGCATATATATCTTTGTAAAAGCTCAAAAATTGCATATATATCCAACTTAAACTTAAAACTGCATATATATACAAATAATTATTTAATATAAATTTACAACTATAAAATACATGATAATTATAATTATAAAAAAATATTTTTTTTTAAAATTACTTTTTCTTTGCTTATAAACTTGTTGGTAATAATATACGTTTTCATTGTAACAATACTTTATTTTTTATACATATATAACAATCATGATATAGATATTGATGAGTTTATTTCATGCATTCGTATTATATATGATATAAGTTGATTTTTTGTGATTTTAAAAATCGTTTTCATGTATTATCTTTTGATATCAAATTCATTTTAAATCTCGGGACATCGTACATTTTAAACAAGTGTTACTTTTGATATTTTTAAAATTATAAATATCATAAGTTAGAGTTCATAATTTTTTGATATATAAGACATGTTAAAGGTTTATAACGGATATATATGCAATTATGAAGGTTAAGAAATGATATATATGCAATAACAAAAGTTTATTAAGGATATATATGCAATTAGTATTTTAAATTGGATATATATGCAATTTTTTGGCTTTTGAAATGATATATATGCAATTATGAATTTAAGTTGGATATATATGCAATTTTGAGCTTTTGCAGGGATATATATGCAATTCCCCCTTGTTATTTATGTGATGATTAAAATTTATTTGTAAACGAGTAGGTTTGCCCGCGCTCCGCTGCGGGACGGTTAGCGAACGTCGTTTCGGGTTAGCCGTGAGGATAGTGGGAGTTTTTTCCTACCCACGTGGTATCACGGGACCATTTGTGTCGATGCTTAGAATTGTACACTTAAATCAGTGTTGTCGGTCAGTCATAATCACTAATCAGTGAACAAAAACTTTCAAAATATGGTTCAAGTTTTTTACAGAAACCAACAATTAGCCGCAAACAAAAAAGAACAAATGTTACAAACATTTTAAAATCCTGAAGACAACTCCCAAATTGTCAATCCAATCAATTTTCCTATCCAGTTGCTAATTGATTTTTTAAATGTTACAAAAACAAACCTGCAAGTGAATAGCAGCATAAACTATTCAAGTCAACGGACACGTTTTCAGGATCATGCACACAGTTCTGTTTCTAGTAAAATAAGAGGAGCTGCTTCTGGAGGTTTCTTTTGTTCTTTTTCACGTCATCTTTTCAACTCTCTCTAGACTACTTTCTGAGCAGATTCCGCCATGTGGGCCGCTTCAAATCTGACTCAGTGGAAGTGTTATATGTCATGTTTGCATAGTAGTGATCATACGAAAGCTAATAAGAATAAAGGAGATGAGCTAGAGAGTATTTTCATCATTTTCTAAATTTTCATTTCAAAAGGGAAAATAAAAATGGGAGAGAGAAGTGAATTACAACAAATGTAAAGTCTTGTATAAATACCTCCGCCTAGATGGGTATTTATACTTATTGCTTATCATATTCTATTTTCCTAACTTTAGTCAAACCTTGGTCAACATTACTTAACTTTGACCAAGATAGACTTTATTACATTATAATTACTAATAAAACTATAAAACTAATCAAAACTATACAAAGACCAATTCATATAATAATAAACACTTTTCTTGAACCTAACAATCTCCCCCCTAAGGGTTGATTATTACAGACGCTTCATCGTCGGTAGAATTGGTCTTCCATTCACAAAAGATTCCTTTTCATTATTTGCTTTTATTTTTCCAATATTATCTTTTCGCCATGTTTCTCTCTCTTCAGGGGGATCAGCATTCCTATGATGTTCATCGTGATATGCGAAAAGTTATCGTTTTTCAAACTTGGCTTTCAAAATTTCTCATATTCCTGGGTCAGCTGCTTGATCTTAAGGCTTTGATTTCATATTCAGATATAATTGATGTTGAAGATCACACTACAAGAATTCAACCGAATACCCACGAAAGTTACACACAAACGTTAAGTTGCGGGTATTTCCCCACTAGTTACCCACAAAATACCCATGCTCATTGAATTATAACATCAATATAATTTAACCTCGACTTTCCCATGAATTTACTCACGAATTTACACATGTAATTGTATTTTGTGTGTGATCTGTGGGTATATTATCCCCGCCAAAAATATTACCCACGAGTTACCCACGAACTTTGTAAGCATGGGTAAAAATATGGGTAAAGTGATGGGTATATTCATTTTCCCACAAACTAAGTACTTTTATTTTTTTTCGTTTTTTTTTATTTTTTTTTTCTATTTTTTTATTTTTTTTTTTTTTTTTTTTTTTTTTTTTTCTTTCCTTTTTTTTTTTTTCATTTTTTTTTTTTTTTTTTTTTCTTTTTTTTATTTTTTTTTTTATTTTTTTTTTCTGTGTTTTTTTTTTTTTTTTTTTCTTGATAAGTACTTTTATTTTTTTCGTGGTTAATTTTTTATGGGTAATTATTTACGAGTGTTATTACACGCACCTTGAGTTTTTTTTTGTTTTCTTGTGAGTAATTTTTGTGTGTGTTTTTTACGCGTAAGTTTATATCGATGGTTTATCCTACGTTTTGTCATTGTGTGTATACATTATAATTTACCATTGAAAACAATACCTGGTTACTTCATGATTGGAGATTAAAATATATACATCATTTTCGTCAAAATACAAAAAATAACAAAAATAGTGATTTCTTTTAGGAAATCGAAAACTTAGTTGAAGAGTTATGGACGAAATTGTAAAACTGTGCCCACATATAGCGTAACATTTCCCTATTTGCGTTGTCGTGCCTCTATCTTTGACACCATCTGAGGTGTTGGTCATCCTTTTATATTCACGATTGTGGTTGCGAGTCTATCACACAACTTTGTTCCTAAAAATCAACTAAACGAGATCTTTCGAGGAATTATTGTCATGTTATTGCTTCGTCATGCTTAACTAAAAAGTTTTCAAAGCTCTCGATGTACTTGTTGATAAAATTTAATGCCTAAAAACATTATTAATATTTTTCACATCTTTACGTTTTGATAATCACAAAATATAAAAACGTTCAATGTAAAATTAAACGTAAACAAGTAATTAGTAGTAAATTTTCATTTCAAAAATTATATCACTTAAAGGTATGAATAAATAAATGCTTAATGCATTTTATGATCAAAGGAAATTTTTATTCAACCTCACACTTTTATAAAATGTTGTAAACATTTTTATAAACATTACAACACATTTTTAACAATTAAAAGAAATGTTTTATTCAAAATAAACATTTTGAAATTCAAATTTTCGGACCTAAAATAACTAGAAAGTTCTAGAAAATTCCTCCTACACAAAAGGACAAACTAGGGAGCGCCCAGTCTAGGGCGACCCCTTTATCTTTAAGGGGACCGCCCACCTATTTAAAGGGACCGCCCATATGTAGATACTCCTCTAGAATGTCCTATAAATACTGGACTATTCCCCACAATTTTCTCA
The DNA here is from genome assembly GCA_026074375.1 of Tanacetum coccineum. Lineage (NCBI taxonomy): Eukaryota > Viridiplantae > Streptophyta > Magnoliopsida > Asterales > Asteraceae > Tanacetum > Tanacetum coccineum. Next base: position 26,516 of record BQNB010037747.1, on the reverse strand, counting down.
CCTTTTGCACTCATTATTTCTGATAAAAAACAACCCACACATCTCATTAAAATCCTTTGATCATTTAATCATAAAGCTTTGTTTCCAAGTGATCCAAGCTCAAATCCTCAAGTGCAAGAGAAGAATACTTCCTACCATCAAGTAAAGAAGTATTACACATTTGTGTGTTGTTGCAATCTTATTGCATCCATATCATAACTTATAAATCATTTCTAAATCTTGTAAAGTTGTGTAGTTGTTAGATCTTGGTGATTGTTATAAGTATAGTTGGAACTTGGTGTTCTTTCCTAGTAGTGTTAGTTAGGTGTGAATATGTGGCTTAGTGAATTAGTGGTGTGAAGAAAACTAAGGTGTGAAGAAGTTGTGTAGTCGTGATCAAGTCGTGAAGCAAAGTTGTGTAGTGAAGTTGTGGTAGATTGGTTCTAGCTAAGATTAGATATGACACCCTGTGTTTTCAAGTCTTTGACGACGTCAATAAATGTACTATTTATTTTAAGTATTGAACGTGTTTGCTTAAAATTGTAATCGTTAGATTAAATCGCGTACGCCAAAAATTAGCGTTCAATGTAAACGGGCATCAAACAATTAAATGTTTACATCAAGCAAGGGTTATATAATTATTTTGAGGATAATTATTAACTTTGTTCATTTTATTTTTATCGGATACGTAAAGTGTATACGTTTCGCGATAAATTGCGTTTAGGCACTCCCGGAACCACAAAAACTTTCCTACGCTTCAACAAATACCCACTTTTATACCCAATACATAAAAATTACATAAATATATAATGTATATCTTTGTTTTGCCGAAATACTTGCATCACATACAAATATATACATGAAAAATGTCATAAGACTTGCAACTTGGTCAAATGAGTACCATACTTCATGTAAGTAAAACCATACATTTTTGATGATATTTTCAAATTGAGGTTCAATACCATGATATGGCAACATGTACCTCTTTTTCCCAATTGGTGAAATTTTCCACCTCTTGTACAGAAGCTGCATTTAACGGGCCACTCTGTATTCAAGAGTAGTGGTGTTTCTACTGTCGCCATTTAAGATGGATATTGATTTTAAAAATCTTTAAGCCTTTATATATCCTTTTCAAGGGATTTTATAAACCAGAAGGCTCTGATACCACTTGTTGATCCCTTGGAATCTGATATATTTATCAAGTTAAACTAATCAAATTCCCTGGCAACAAAGTGAGTTTTAACAAATATATATGAACAATATAAAGAACAAGTTTAAAACACACAGAAGTACTTTTCAACGTATAGACTTTATCAAATAAAGAATCTATGACACACCTTGCTTACGGAATAGCAAGGTGGTTGAATGACAATTGGGGTGTTATCTCCTTCGAACTTATTCTCTAACCAAAGTTATGAGAAATAAGAAAACAAACTATTCGACTAGAACTGAAGCTTCAGCTTCAGCAGTTTCTATTCAGTTTGTTTGAGAGATAAATGAACTCTTCAATGTGTATCACATTAATTGGAAGAGATAACATTTACTTTGGGAATCCCTTTCCTTTTATAGGCAAAGGGATTAGGGTTTACAAGTTAACCTAGTACGCGTGTCATGCATCCAATGGGTGGTTGAGATACCATTTAATGCAGACGTGCTCTAAAGTACCAGGTACAGTCCTTTCAGGAAAGTTGTTGTACTTCTATACCAACTTTAGAAGCACCTTTTCCCAAGGAGATTGCTTTATTCCTTTTGACATAAAGCAATCTTTTTCCCGCCTTGTAAACCTTCTAGAAGTGAAACAACACGTTTTAACTTCTGTTAAAAAGATAGACTACGCTCAGCTTAGAATTGTCAACCAAGCTAAACTGAAGCTCTTTCCAAAGACCTTCTTCAGTTTTTGTATCGCTGCATAAACTGAAGTGAAGATACTTCCCAATCTTCTAAGGACCTGAAGAGTTGAAGCTGAAGAAACTTCAGCGAATCAAACTAAAAGACTTCAGCTTGAGTAACACTGAGGGGATTTTATGTTTAAATCTACTGAAAGACTGAAGGGCTCATGAACTGAACCTAACAAAAACGAATTTCAAATGTGTCCATGATTTAAACATTCATGATTTAGATTATGGGTTAATTTTAAGGTCAAAAATAAAATTAAGTTTTCAATGGCGAACAAAAAAGCTATTTTTATTGCAATTAAAAACTTGGTGGTCATTGATATGGAGTACCCGAGGTTTGGGGTCATGGGTTGATCGTTGGGAGTATGATAGTGTCAGCCTCAAAATATTGAGTCCAACATAGAAGCTCGGTTACTCAGTCAGGAAGACTCGGTCTTTATATTATTCACGTTGTAATAGGCAAAGATAGGGTAACGACTCATTTAATGTAATCTAATTGTGCACATGTTACGGGTTTTAACCTACATAATCCTAAGCCCGACCTTAGGCATCCCAACATAGGAGCCTAAGTATAAATGCCCCTTCTCCACTCCATAATGGAGAAGGGTTGGTTACTCATTTGTAAGACTTGTTAACACATATTAATCCACCACTCTTTCTTCTTTCTTATTTTCTTTCTCTCTCTAACTTCTCTTTAGTTTTCTATCCATTCTTCTATCTCTTTTCTTGGTTTGATTATGGTGAAGTGAAGTGATTTATTGGTTTCGACAATTGGTATCACGAGCCACGGGTAGGTTTAGTATTACTTTTGTGGGTTTCGCGCTTATATGGAGCTTATTTTGCACCTTATTTGAGCTTATTTTGAGTATATTTGTCTCGGCTTATTTCATTTTAGACTTAGTTTTTTTAGCTTATTCTAGTTTTTTGATTTCGTAGCTTATTTTAAAAGTAAAAAGCTTTTTTTTACTTATTTCGTGTTTTAAGCTTTTATACACGAAAAAAGTGGTTTAATTTTTGGTGTTAAAAGTGTTAAAGTTTGTATTTTTATGATAGATATGGCTTAAGGATAGTTATTTTTGCAAAAAATTTCAAGAAAAAACATTCAAAAGTGTGTTTTTAGGTGTTTTCGAGTTTGTTTTCGTGCAGGTGGTTTATAAAGCGAAATATGACAAATTCGACTCATTCTGCGAAATAGGCAAAGGTTCTTTATTATGCGAAATAGGCGAATTCGACTCATTCTGTGAAATAGGCAAAGGTTCTTTATTCTGCGAAATAGGCAAATTCCACTCATTCTGCGAAATAGGCAAAGGTTCTTTATTCTGCGAAATAGGCAAATTCGACTCATTCTGTGAAATAGGAAAATTCGACTCATTCTGCGAAATAGGCAAAGGTTCTTTATTCTGCAAAATCTAACATTTTAGGTTCATTGTGCGAAATAAGTACCTCAAGTTCATTGTGCGAAATAAGCAAGGGTGTTTAAAAAAGAGAAATATGTCAGAACTTTGTAAAATCCCGCGAAATAAGACTTTTATCTTGCGGTTTTAGTATCTGATTTGTGTTTTAAGCTTCTTCTTTTGGACTTTAAAGAGTTGTAACTAAACAATCGTTTCTAATTGATAAAGTGCTTCAAATACAACCACAATCCACAACAACAATCACTTTACCTACTTAAAATCCTTCAAAATCATTTTCACTTCATAACAAGTCAATCATTCATCATGACTATTCCAATCACATCAACAACAACCAATAGTCAAATGCACAATGACATCATGGTAGCTGATTCCCAAGATCGTCCACCAATGCTTAAAACGGGAAGATATGCTCAATGGCAGTCACTTTCTTGAGATACGTTGATACTAAACCTAACAAGAAATAACTAAGGCAATGCATCTTTGATGGTCCTTATGTAATGACTGAAATCACCGTTCCAGCTAAAACAACAAAAGAAGCAGTACCTGAACACACTATTGTTGAAACATACAAGAACACAACTCCTGAAAAACGTGCTTACTTTGATGCTGAAGCTAAAGTAATTCAGATGATATTAAGTGGAATTGGAGATGACATTTATTGCACAGTTGATAATGCTAAGGAGATATGGATAGCCATTGAAAAATTACAGCAGGGTGAGTCACTTAAAAAGCAAGATGTCAAGACTAATCTGTTTTGGGAATTTGGCAAGTGTACTTCTAGGGATAGGGAGTCAATTGAGTCTTACTACTCAAGGTTTTATAAAATGATGAATAAAATGGTGAGAAACAAGTTGGACGTTGCTACTATACAAGCTAATGTTCAGTTCCTTCAACAACTTCAACCAGAATGGTCAAGATTTGTGACTGTTGTCAAGCAAACTGTTGACTTGGATAAAGAATCATATCACAAGCTCTTTGACATTCTTAAACAATATCAGAATGAAGTTAATGAAATCCGTGCTGAAAATCTAGCCAGGAATGCAAATCCACTTGCACTTGTTGCTGCTGCACAACACTATCCAGATACATATTATCAAGCACCAAAATCTCACAAATCATATGCTCCACAAGCAAAACGATCATCTTTAACCATATCTCATGCTACTACCAGGACCAAAAGCAAAGAGATTTCCAAACCAATTACACCTTCATCTGAGTCAGCATCTGAAGAGGACGAAGACAGTGATCTAGAACAGGTTCAAAGAGATAAGGATATGTAGAAAAACTTGGCACTCATTGCAAAGTACTTTAATAACATCTATAAACCTACCAACAACAACCTTAGAACTTCATCAAATATTAGGAACAAGAATGTGGACAATTCTTCAAGACACATGAATGACAAACAGACTGGGTAATTTAAGAATCAAAGGACAGTGACTGTTGCTGGGGCTAGGGAAACTATAGGTAATCAGGTGGTTCAGTAGAATGGGATTTAATGCTTTAACTGCAGAGAGTATGGTCATTTTGCTAAGGAGTGTAGGAAACCAAAATGGGCAAAAGATTATGCTTATCATAAGGAGAAGATGCTACTGTGTAAGCAGGCTGAGAAAGGTGTTCCATTACGTGCAGAGCAGGGTGATTGGCTAGATGATACTAATGAAGAGCCAGGTGAACAGGATTTGGAAGAACATTATATGTACATGGCAAAGATTCAAGAGGTCTTAATTGCAGAATCAAGACCTATCTTTGATGCTGAGCCGTTGGAACAGGTACAATCCAATAATGACTATAATGTGTTTGCCACTGTAAAACAACATTCTGAGCAACCTGAATCCATTAATGATACATATGTGGTGGAAAAGGTTGATAGTAATGTCATTCCTAATTTATTGGATATGTGTGATAATGATGATCAGGCTGACCAAAATGCTAAAGAATATAAAGATAAGCGTGTTGTGCTTGCTAATTTAATTGTAAATTTAAAACTTGATCATGATGAAAATAAAAAGACTTTAAAGCATTTAAAGAAAGCAAATGCATCACTTATTCATGAATTGAATGAATGCAAATATGCTCTCAAAGAGTCAAATGACATTCAAGATAGATGCAGAAGTGCACTTCATGATCATGAGATTGAGCTTGAGAAGTACAAGAAGTATAAAAATTGTCAACTTGAAAAAGAAGAGGTCGAACGTAAATTGAAAGAAACTCTTGGTCTATTAACTCAACAAAAATTTCACTCAGATGAAGCATTAAAAATGCAAGCTTATGAAACTTTTCAATTTAAAGAGAAAAACGCTGAGTTAGTTCACCGAAGTTCTTTGGAGCATACGAGATATGACCTTCTTCGGAAAGAAAATAAACAATTGAAAAAGGATTTCAAAATAAGACAAGAAAAGGATATTGAAAAACAGATTGCTTTGGAACATCAAGTTAATTTTTTAAACAACGTTATCTATAAGCGAAATCAATCTATTCAAACCCTTCATATGCTAGCTCCTAATCCGAGTTTGTCATATAATGGTAGGCCAAGTTTTGTAAATCCTAAGTACCTCAAGAAAGCTCAATCTGAAAAACCATGTTTGTATAAGGTGCCATACGATAAAGATGATACTGGAAACAGTTTAGCACCAAATGTGAGGAAACACTTATTATTAAGCAAGAAAGTAGATCAAAGTTGGATAAGGAAAAGATTAAACAATATGTCTGCACATATCAAAACAGTCTTTATGAATTTTTTACACCTCAAACACGGGAATCTCTTGACCAATTGTATTATGCCAATGAAACTCGAAAGAAAATGCGGAGAAAATCTTTTGTTAAATACAAGCCTAATATTGTTAAAAATATAAGTTTTCTACCTACTCAAGCTTCTTTAAGAAAAAGTAGACACTCTTTTAATGTTGTTCAACATAACATCACAAATTTCAAACAAATTATTGATTTGGATTGGAAAAAACGAATGGACAACAGATGGCAGCAACCAATTACTCATGAGATTACCGTGCTTGTGAAAAATCTTTTAATTCCACTTGCAATCAAGACAAAAGAAAATGCTAACGAATTTGAAAGAGCTCTTAAACAAGAAATGTTTGAAGATTTCAATCACTTGAAAAAGAGGTTGACGAACTTGAATCTAAAAATGCAGAATTTTCAAATGAATATGATCTACTTTTGCAAGAGTTTGTTTCAAAAGACATAATGTGTTCTGTTTTACATTCTTTAGCTGATATTGATGAACAAACCGAATTGCAATGTTTGTATCTTGAGAAAATTAAAGAATGTGAACGTCTAAAAATTAAGCTTTCCAAACAAAATGAAAACGTCAGTAAAGAAGTTTACATTGAGGTTTTACGAACTTTTGCTAAACTTGAGAAACATTTAATTTCTCTTGAACTAACTTTACAACAATGTCAAGAACAGATTAAAAATGACAAAGTTTGTAAACAAAAAAAGTCTTCTTCATTTCGAAATGAAAACGAATAATATTTTGAAATTCAAGATTTGAAAGCTCAATTGCAAGACAAAAACATTGCCATAAGTGAGTTAAAGAAACTCATTGAAAAGTTGAAAGGAAAATATGTGGATACTAAGTTTGATAAACAATTTGTAGTTAGACAACCAAATGCATTTAAATTTCAGAAAACATCAGTCTTGGGAAAACCGTCTCCTTTCTCAAATTCTCCATTTTCAAAATCTAGGTTTTCTTCCACGACTAATGTGAATCAGGTTTATCAAAACCAGTCACTACACAGATTTGGCCTCAAAACAGAAAACAAGCAGTCAGAAACACAAATGTGATAAAAATAGGAATGTATTGAATTGACACAAGGACAACACATACTAGAGCACCTCAGTTGCCTCAGACTTCTAGGAATACTAATCCTCATGTGTCTACCTTTACAGGAGTAATTCACAGAACTAGTGTTAGCAGGTCACAACTTAAGTGCACTCAAATGAAAGATAAGGTCATGCAAAACAATAGTCAAGTGAAATTTAAGAAGACGAAATAAGAAGACTACCATAGGATTTCTAGTTTTTCTAATAAAACAAAGTCTATAACTGCGTGTAATGACAGTTTAAAGTCCAGAACTTCGTATGTTAATGCTGTTTGTGCTACTTGTGGAAAATGTGTGTTTAATTCGAATCATGATGCTTTTGTTTCTAAATTTATCAATGACGTGAATGCTAGAACTAATAAGTATAACGTAGTTCATATTAGTACTAGAAAACCCAAAAGACAAACGAACCAATCTGTTGCAACACCCCCTAAGAAAACAGTTGCATCCGATTCCACTATCTAAAAATCTAAGAGTTACTTTAGGATGCTTTATGAGAACACTAGTAAGGCATGGAAATGGTGGATAGAAAAACAATGTCCATCAGGATATAAATGGACTCCTAAAACCAAAAATAAATAGGTGCCTAATATTAGGACAAACATTATTTCAACGAGTATTAGTTCTACTATAGATATTGCATCTAGGATAACTATTGACTCATCACGCACAAATGATTTAGGATTCAATTTATCAAATGTTCCATCGTCCTCTAATTATATTGTAGAATGTTCAACTCATCCTATTAATTATTGACTCTGGATGCACAAAGCACATGACGGGAAACCTCAAGTTGTTGTGTAATTTCGTAAAGAAATATCTGGGTACGGTTCGGTTCGGGAATGATCAATTTGCTCCAATTCTTGGTTACAAGGATTTGCTTCAAGGAAATATCATGATAAAAAAGGTTTATTATGTCGAAGGCCTTAATCACAATCTTTTCTCGGTTGGTCAATTTTGTGATGCGGATTTAGAGGTTGCATTCAGGAAATCTTATTGCTTTATGAATGTTCTTTAGTGAATTTCGCCTTTTATCTTACCGATAATCGTTGTGGATTGATCTTATTCAATATCTCTTTCATAGAGGGGGATTCTTCTCTAACTATCGATCTATTTTCATTGGCTAATGCTGCACAGCCCTTAAGCATGGTTATGGCAATAAAATACTTTCTCATCTTAAACTTAGGACACCTATGCCAACTTGCTTTCCAGAAGGGATTTTGTGTGATATGCGGTCCGTACCAAAGTTGAAATAAGTCAAGGATCAACTCTATTCATCTTGTGAATTGGGTAAAGCAAAGCAAAGCACATTCAAGAGAAAGACCGTTCTAAGTTCTAAAGGACGGTTAAATTTGCTTCATATGGACTTATGTGGTCCTATGCGGATTGAAAGCATCAATGGAAAGAAATACATTTTGGTGATTGTTGACGACTACTCACGCTACACGTGGACTCATTTTTTGAGATCCAAGGATGAGACACCATAAGTACTTACAAACTTTCTAAAGATGATTCAACGGAATCTTCAAGCCCAGGTGATTACTGTTTGAACTGACAGAGGCATAGAGTTCTTAAACAAGACACTCCATGCATATTTTAAAGAAGAAGGAATTGAACACCAAACATCCACTCCTCGAACACCTAAACAGAATGGCGTTGTCGAAAGACAGAACCGTACTCTAGTTGAGGCCACTCAAACAATGCTTTCAGCTTCTAAACTTCCTTTATTCTTTTGGGCTAAAGCTATCGCAACCGCATGTTACACCTAGAATAGATCTCTCATCATCCCTAGACACGATAAGACACCATATCACATCATTAATGATAGAAAACCTTCTCTCAAACACCTTCACATCTTTGGCTGCACTTGTTACTTAACCAGAGATGGTGAAAATCTCGACAAGATAAAAGAGAAAGGGGACCCGTAAATTTTTGTGGGATAATCTACTCAGTCAAAGGGATATTGAGTCTATTAAAAGAGGACCAGATTGATAGTTGAATCCATTCATATACACTTTAATGAAATTAAGGAATTAGTAATGACGTCTGATGATAACACTTCAGGCCTCGCACCCAACGACATAAGGCATCGAATTATGACAACTCCGGCCTCACGCCTCAATTACAAAAGACTTCTGTTCATTACAGTACATAACTCGAAACTCACGACCACATTAGTGAACCTTCAAGTTCTACGATGGTTCCAAATGTTTATTCTTTAGCAGACACATAAGCTCCATCATTACAAGAGTTGGATTTTCCATTCAGTCCTTTGTTTAAGAATACTTTACCGCAGGCAATAAAAGCGTGTCAAAGTCTTCTGCTCTCTCTGATAACTCTCAACAATAAGACACACAACCTACAACGAATGTTCAACCTACAACACAACCGATCACTCCAAAAACAACTGCCACGCTGTGGAAAACAACAAAAATCAAGCAGTAGATGCACGTTTTGAACCATATGAATTTATCAACCCATTCTTTACACTGGTACAAGAAGTTGATGAGTCTTCTTCCTTAAGAAATGTTGATACTTCAAACATGCATACATTCTACCAATGACACCGTTCCGACTACCATTGGACTAAAGATCACCCGTTAGAACAAGTTCATGGAAATTCATCCAAGCCAGTGCAGACAAGAAGACAACTATCTATAGATCCTAAAATGTGCATGTTCACACTCGTCGTGAGTACTGCTGAATCAACAAACATTAAAAAAGCAATGGTTGATCACGCATGGATTAAGGTAATGGAAGAAGAGCTTCATTAATTTAATCGACTCAAAGTTTGGGAACTTGTTGACAAACCCTTTGGAAAGACAGTGATTAAACTAAAGTGGTTGTGGAAAAATAAGAAAGATGAAGACAATACTGTTATTCACAATAAGGCACGACTTGTAGCTAAGGGATATGCACAGGAAGAGGGCATTGATTTCAAAAAATCTTTTGCACCAGTCGCTCGCTTAGAAGCAGTTTGGATTTTCGTCGCCTACGCTGCACATAAATCTTTTCCAATCTACCAGATAGACGTCAAAATGGCATTCCTTAATGGTCCACTGAAGGAGGAGGTTTATGTTGCTCAGCCAGATGGGTTCATTGATCCTGATCATCCAGAGAAAGTTTACCGTCTAAGGAAAGCTGTATATGGATTACAACAAGCTCCGGGAGCCTGGTATGATGAACTCTCAACATTCCTGATGTCAAAAGGTTTCACTAAATGTACTATTGACCCTACTCTATTTACGATAAGATACAGGGATGACATTCTACTTGTGCAAATTTAAGTTGATGACATTATTTTTGGGTCTACAAACCCAAAACTTTGTAAAAGATTTAAAAAACTAATGCATAGTAGATTTGAGATGTCCTTAATGGGGGAAATGAAATTCTTTTTAGGACTTCAGATCCACCAGTCCCCACGAGGTATCTTTATCAACCAGGCCAAGTACACTTTAGAAATACTTAAAAACATGGAATGGATAAATGTGACAGCCTTGGTACACCAATGGCTACTAAACCTAAACTGGATGCAGACTTGATAGGAAAACCCGTTGACCAAACATGATATTGTAGTATGATCGGGTCACTCATGTATCTGACGTCTAGTAGACCAGACATAGTGCCAACAATATGCTATTGTGCACGTTATCAAGCAAGACCAACAAAAAAGCTCCTCAAAGAGGTTAAAAGGATCTTTTGATACTTAAAGGGAACCATCAATATGGGACTCTGGTATCCGAAGGATTTTGGTTTTGAACTAACTGCATTTTTAGATCCTGATCATGTCGGATGCCTTGATACTCGCAAAAGCACTTCTAGAGGAATACAGTTCTTAGGTGACAACTTAGTTAGTTGGATGTCAAAGAAGCAGGACTGCACTGCAATGTCTATAGTAGAAGTAGAGTACATGGCGTTATCCACGAGTTATGCTCAAGTAATGTGGATGGGGATACAACTTAAGGATTATGGCTTCGACTACAACAAAATACCGCTGTACTGCGACTCTCAGTCAACCATAGCAATCTTATGCAACCTCGTGCAACACTTCCGTACCAAGCACATCAATGTCCGCTACCACTTTATCAAGAAACAAGTGGAACGTGGTATAATTGAATTGTACCTTGTCAAAACTGAATACCAGTTAGCTGACATGTTTACGAAAGCTCTTTCGCAAGATAGGTTTGAGTATCTTGTCAGACTACTCGGTATGAGATGTTTGACTCCAGCAGAACTGGAGGTTTTGGAAAAGGAGACCGCTTGATATATATTCATCAAACAATGAATTGTAAATATTTTTGAAAAAGAAAAAACAAAAATATAAAACCTATAAAACCAAATACAAAAATATAAAATTTCAAAAAGAAAATACAAAATCAGAAAATCAAAAATTCTAAAAAAGAATCATCTCGACATGTCTATTGGAATCGATAACATTTACGTACCTAGAAATGTCGATTAACATTGACATGGGTGTGTAAATGAAGTTCGAGCAAGAGTTAAAATATTTCAAAACATGTCATTTCTAATTTTCTTAATGGCTTATGTGCACATCAGTACTTAACCCTAACTTCAAAGAAAGGAAAGTCTATCTTTAACGATAACTTATCCTAACAACGAGAAAAGCAATTTTCTCGGTATTGAGCAGTTTATACAAGACATTCAAAGTTTTATGCCCAAGAAAAGGAAAGTGTACGTTTTAGTGCGCTTATCTTTAGCGTTAGAAGAGAAGTCTTCTAATATGTGGTTTTTCAAAAGTTGAACACAATTTTTCAAGAATTTCTCAATGACAATTCAAAATTTTTCAAAACCGTGTGTTCAACACTCCATCCCTCACAAAGTTTTAAAAAACAATCATTTTCTATCAAATGGTATAAAATTTTGGGGAGGGAGTTTTTCAAAAACCAAAGTTTTAATCATTTTTGGCTTCATCAACTCACGACAATTCTTATGTATTCAAAACATTATAAAAAGTCTCTTAATAACAACTAAGTAATAATAATGACAACTTACATTAGAATGTTTGTTATAAGATGATCCAGTGTCTGAGCATAATTTTTCAAGAATTTTTCAATGTCATTTCTTAATCTTTCAAAATTGTGTGCTCAACACTGTCTCACCCTCAATTTTATATTCTTTTTACAACTTGGTATCATTTTCTTTGGTGTCAAACATATGTAAAATTAAGGGGGAGCAAGAAGAAAAAGTTCTACGTAATTCATGCTGAAACATTTTTCTCCCCACATAATTTTCATGACAAATTTTAATCACTTGGTATTTCAAAGACTAACTGAATTAGTCTTTAAAATAAGAGGAGAAATGTGATTCAAATGTGATCTAGAAAATAATAAGTGATCAAAAGACTCAACATGCTTTTCACTTCTACCCACATGTGCAAAACACTTTCGTTTATCGATGCACGTGTGAAGGGGGAGTTTTTTCAAAAGATGAAACTTTCAAAGTGTTAAACGTTTTGATATTCTATCAAACACTTTGACTGATTTTTTAAATGGTTTTATGGTTACGATCAAATACCTAACAACCTATTAATTTCACGATGATTTTGAAGTCATAAGGTGGTTAGGTTAGGTATTAGTCCTATGATCCAAGCAAAACAGGAGGGATCTACCCAGGGATATCCCATAGTTAGAAATAGCAGTCCTTAGGTATGATTTGAAGATGAATGAGAAACGGGAATAATGCTGACTAAGACATGAGTTAATACTGGAACAATTACAACAAGGTGTTAGTAATGACGTCTTGATAAGCATTGAAGGGGTTGAAGAATGAAAAAGAAATGTATGGATAAAGAGTGTAAAGAAAGAAGCCCTCCACATAATTTAAACAGAAACCGGGTCAATACATATGCTATCAATTTTCACAAAGATGAAATCTGGTATTGAAGACAAGACATCATGGACCCAGTGATGCAATGCACAACCCTTCCCAGCCATTTAAGTTTCTCTTAAAAGATACTTGTCTCATTTGTCACGGAGATACACACGACTTCTATTGACTTTCTCACTCCGAGTTAGTTGATATTGAAAAGGTGGCAGTCAGCTCCAGCCTTCGATCACTAAAAACCAAAACGCACTAATTGAGTCTAGAGCCGAGAGATCAATCTATAAATCTCATTAGGACACATTTCATGAAAAACACTTGTTGAACACCATTAAGTTCACAAGCTGTTAATAAGAGTTCTACGCATTATCCTTGTAGCCTCAATTACTAAAACCAAACCACAAATAGAGTCTAGACCAAGAGATCAATCTATAAATCTCACTAGGACATATTTCTTGATAAACACTTGTTGTCCAACATTTAGAACACAAGTGATAACAAAGCGTCCTACGCATTATCCTTGTGATTTTGCCAGAACATCAGAGTGATACTTTTTAGTATTCACAGTGACGATGGAAATCCTTCCAGTGTCAACATCAAACAGCACCGCGGTAGGTGACTTGCGAGATTCTATATGAATCAAACTTGTGATAACTGGATATCGATTTTGGTCTAGTAAATGAATTGATGACTCAATCCGTAAGATAGTAACCGACTGATTCACTCTTATCGTGTTGTCTGCTTTAAGACGTTTCGGTAATGAGAACATGCAAGCATGGTGAATCTAATACATTTATGTTAGAGGATCTTACGCTATAAGCTGGAAATCATGTCAAGGAGGTTCTTCTAAATTGAACCTACCCAATTACAGGCCGGTTCTCACGGACCCAAAGGTTAACGCTACCAAAAATCGATAAATGACAAAGGCATATTCGTCCATATCTGTTGTTTATTTCTAACCTAAACATGCAGGTCTAGACGACGGTGTAGCAACCATATTCCAGCTGAGTCACATTTATTACCACATGCTCATGCTCAAAGACATACTATAAGCATCAAGATTCAAGAATCAAGAAAGCTCAAGTTCAAATACAAAGACTTTCGCAACTCTGATATTCAAGATCTTCTTTAAAGATATCAAGATTGTCAAGACAAAGATTGTAAAGGGAGATTGTTAGCAAGCTTTCAAGATGATGCAAAGTATGAGCATGTTGGTCAAGACACAAGATCGCAAGATGACAAAGACGACAAAGACATACAAGAAAAAGATTTAAAGATATCAGAACTAAAGACAAAGTCAAAAGAAAATAACAAAGGCTCAAGATCAAAGATCACACAACATGAAGGAACAAGCTTACAACAAAAATAAAGACCAAGACTCAAGAACTAAACGACAAACGCAATCTCAAGAAGCCCAAGGTAGAGGGATTCAAAGACCTCGCTTTGGGAGAGATTATTAGCCTTAAAATATTGAGTCGAACATGAAAGCTCGGTCACTCAGTCGGGAAGACCCAGTCTTTATATTATTCACGTTGTAATAGGCAAAGATAGGGTAACAGGCTCATTTAATGTAATCTAATTGTGCACGTGTTGCGGGTTTTAACCTAAGTAATCCCGAGCCCGGCCCGTTAGTTAAACCTAGGCGTCCCAACATAGGAGCCTAAGTATAAATACCCTTCTCCACAACGGAGAAGGGTTGGTTGCTCATTTGTAAGACTTGTTTACACACAGTAATCCACAACTCTTTCTTCTTTCTTATTTTCTCTCTCTCTCTAAACTTCTTTATAGTTTTCTATCCATTGTTCTATCTCTTTTCTTCGTTCGATTATGGTGAAGTGAAGTGATTTATTGGTTCATACAGATAGACATGTTAAAAAATATGAAGGTTTTCGAGAAATTTTTAGTTTATTAAAAATTAAACACTTAAAACTTGTTTCGTGTGGTAATTTGGAAGTTGGCTCTTACTATATCGTAACTTTGAAGTTGTTCAACATGTGGTTTCCATTTTCTGTCTTGATTATTTAGCGGTTTAACTAGTCAGATTACTCAGTAGTACTCTGATTATATTTATGCTCGGATTTATAAAATTACGAGCAACAAAAGCATCACACGCAATGTTTTAAAACCCGGTTTTTAATTGACCCGGTTTAGTAGCCGGTTTATCGGGTCACCGGTTCAACCGGTTGAACCGCCGGGTCAAACCGGTTTTATACATTTATATTTTTTTTTTCATATATTTAATAATATATATTGTTGTATTTCCACACTTAAATGTGTAGAAAAATTTATCACACCAATAATTACCGCATATAGCAAAGTGTAGTCATTATAATTTTACGCATTTTTAAGCATGGACATTTAACCTTAAAAATGTGGCTAATTCAACTATTTTTTTGTAGTGATATTGAGTCTTTAGTGGTAATCTTTAATTTTTAAGTTTTTATGTCTATAAAATTATAGAAAAGATTTGCATAAACAAGCGACTTATAAGTACAAGTTCTAATAGAATATAATAAGACAATATTAGTTGGTGTTTTAAGTTAGTTTTAACATTATTTTAATTAATATTAGTCATCACCACTTCAAATTGTCAATTAAATTTAAAAAGGTTTATGAAAAAAAAATTGTTAGATTTTTTATTTAAAAAGTAATGGCCCGGCCGGTTTGATCAAACCGGGTTAATGAAAAACCGACGGTTCAATCCGGTTCTCAAACAAGCAAAAACCCGGTCACATCCGGCCCGGTCTCCAAGCCGGTTCACGATTCAACCGGTTCAACCGGCCGGGTCAACCCGGTTTTTAGAACATTGATCACACGCAGAAAGAGATGCAGTGTTCATGAAATCTGATACTAGTAAATGACTTTAAAAAAGATAAATTACCCGTGTGGCAATTAAGTGATAACGACATGATGTTCACATTAAAAACATTGATGGACATATAAAAGCTATTGCATGCTCCAGTCCCTGTATAAATTAAAATGACGTCATAATGAATATTCATTCACATACAAACATGAGTATAACCAGTGTTTTGAAACCGGTTCGACCCGGCCGGTCAACCGGTTGAACCGGTTTCGGTCGAAAAAACGGGTCAAATTAAACCGGGTTTTATATTTTCGAAACCCGGTTTGACCCGCCGGGTTTAAGGTGACCCGGGTTTTGGTTTTTTCATTTTTTTTTACAAATAAAGCAAGTTTTTTATATATATCTCCGACGTAATTTTATTTGTTACATGTTATATTTGTTAGTAAATCGTTTTTAGGCTCAATATAAAGTATATTCATGATTTATCTATATACATTTTTTGTATCATTGCTAATCTTAGTATTTTTTATTTTTTTTAAAACCGGGTTGAACCGGTAACCCGTTGACCCGATGACTCGACTGGGTCGATTAGAGACCCGGTTCTCAAAACATTGCATTTTCACACTCTCTTCATAAACATAGTAACAAATAACAATGATGGTAATAACCAAATTATTTAAGTTTTGGTAAACAGTTTTGATAAAGGTTTCCCTAGAACAATATCAAACCTAAGAGAGTTCAATAGTCCATAGTTGATATGATTATGCAATGTCTAGACATCTGAATTTTGAATTTTAGCATTTAGACCAAGGCTGTCAAACTCGCGAGTTTACACGTAAGATCGTACGATCTTACGTGCCCACCTGATAAAATCGTGTAGGATCTATCTTCTATATTTTAAGAAAATTTCATTTGATCCTAAATCTATATATATATTATATATATATATATATATATATATATATATATATATATTAAATATATTATAATATATAGTTTATATATATATTTTTATATATAAAACCGGGTTGACCCGACGGTCCAACCGATTGAACCGGTAACCCGGTGACTCGACCGGGTCGATTCAAAACCCGGTTTTCAAAACATTGAGTATAACGAAACTTCTCGAAAATAGTGATACAAACCGTACGGAAGGATTTATTTTCCAACTGGGGGAATCAAAGAAGTTATAATAGATAAGATGAATGATCGTCGAAAAAAATACTCCTTAACGAAGGAAAAGGATTTCAAGTAGGCGTGCCGGATCTCCGCTAAGAACGAAGCACCTGTGAACTTTTTAACTGACCTGTCGGATGGAAGATCCACACTTAGACCGGCTGACGTTTTGGTTTTTGGATGGGTTGGAGGGAAACATGCGTGCATGGACGTGACTGGGGTTTCTCCTCTCGTGGGGTTAAGCAGTCGTGGTTTTACAGTGGGCGCTTTGAAAGTCGCCTCGTGCAAAATGACAAAACACAAAAAAGCATTAAAGATCAACACGTGCTTATTCCTTTCTCATTTGATATATTTGGTTTCTTTGCACATGAGGCGGTGGAGCTACTCAGCCGAGTTCAACGGGTTATGCACATTAATGTTATGATACATAGATCCACAAATGTGGTTTTTATGCGTATTGGCTTTGCATTTCAAAAAAGGCTAGCGGCGCAGCTTGTTGCCCGTTTGCCTTCCATCGCTATGTAAATCATATTTTTAATATTAAAAAGGATTTCAAGTTGTTCTCGTCAACACGGATGGAGACACTCAAAATGTATCGTTTGGCTGGGATGCATCCCGTCAAATCTTTTGTTTAAAACATTCTTGTAATGCCACTAACCGGATTGTATAACCGATATGCTTTGGATTGCAAACTGTATCCAATAAAGATACATTTTTCTGACTTTTTATCAAGCTTATGATGAAATGTTTTGATCAAAGCATATGCTACACAACCAAACACTTTCAAGTGCCTTACGCTTGGCTTCACTCCTCAACATGCTTCAAAGGCGTCATGTTTAGAACTACCTTTGTGGGGGACAAATTCAAAAGATACACATCAGTAGCAATCGCTTATGCCCATAGATTATCCGGAAGCCTTTTTTCTTTTAACGTGCTTCTAGCCATCTCCATCACTGTTTGGTTTTTCCGTTCAGCGATTCCATTTTGCTCCGGTGTATAAGGTGATGTGAGCTCCCTATGAATCCCTTGCTGCTGACAAAAAGTATCAAAAACTTTGGAGCAAAATTCACCTCCATTGTCTGTGCGTAACACCTTAATAGAGCACTCACTTTATTTTTCAACAAAAGCTTTGAATTTCTTAAAAGTTTCAAATGCATCAGATTTGGATTTTAAAAAATAAACCCAAGACATTCTGCTGTAATCATCAATTAATAGAAAAAGTAACGATTACCAATCAACGAATCAGTATTCATTGGACCACAAAGGTCGGCTGGACTAGCTCAAGATGGCGAGAAGCTCTTTAAGACTTTCCAACCGAAAATGAGTTTCGACCATGTTTTCCTAAAACGCAGCCTTCACAAAACTCAAGATCATCAGTAACCCCATAACCATGTCTTTGTTCTTCAACAATTTTAGGCAATTCAAATGCAAGTGACCATAACGTAGGTGCCAATTAGGGGTGTCAATCGGGTTATCGAGTTGGGTTTGGGCCTTATCGGGTCGGGTCTATCGGGTTTTGGAAATTTTAAAAACTAACCCACAACCCGATCCTATAAAGAATCGGGTCTATCGGGTTAGGGTCTATCGGGTTGTGGGTTATCGATTCGGGTCTATCGGGTTATCGGGTTACATGTTTATCTCAATATGCAATTGACCTAAATTATTAACATAGTGTTGCATGACATAAACTTTAAAACTGAACGAACACAGTTAGGTTCCACCCAATGGACAAGTGCTCTACACAAAAACTGTATTATTAAACCCTTATTAGTTTAAAATACGTTTTATTGTTAGCGTGGTTATGGTAATACATTTTATTGTTAGCGTGGTTATGGTTCTTGTAAGTTTTGAGCATAGGTACGTCATATTTGGCTAAGTTGTTTTGAGAGGTGCATGCTTTTGAGTTCTTAGCTCATACTATCTCTGTATGTATCATTTTCGTAATCACGTCTCGTCTTGGTACCGTCTTCACTTTCATGTTCTTTCAGCAAGAGGCAATACTTAATGGTGATTCAAGTAATGAAAATAAGCTTATCATCTTAATTAAGCCAAAACTTAAGATCTAAATCGATCTATAAAAACACCTCCAACTTGTAACACTTTAATTACAAGTTGTATTATGACAAACAAGATGTTGCTTTTTCTTAAACAGTATTTCGCTTTGATCGTTACATTCAAATTTCAGTATAGCTTTTTACATGGCTTTTGAATTGCTTTTTAAGATTAACGAGCAATGATACATAAGTGTAAGATTACCATACATAGTACCTACGTGACAACAAGTTCCACACATAGTCAGTTAATGAACTTTAACCTGATGATAAATTTGGTTTCAACATGGTACTATCACAGTTGGATAAACATTAACATTAGAACTGAACGAACATGACAATAAGCTTTCTTTTTGTTAGTACAAAATATGTTATGGGCTGAAACAATGGATTTGGATGGTTAAGGGACCAGGCCCAATAGTGAGATCTTATACTGAATCAAGTAACGAGATGGTTTCTTGCACAATTAAAGGTAAACCGTTAGTCTTACCGTGGGGACGGACCCCACGACTGGACTCCAGCGTAAGAGTAAGTAAGCATGTTTGTCAGAGAATGTCAAACAATGTGTGTGTGAAATGTGGTCAGTAGATCATACCTTGTGGGGTGTCAGAGTACCCCTTTTTATAGGTGAGCCAAATATTAGGTTTTCCAAATATTTTGCTTATTTCTGTTAGTGAGCCGAAATAGGACCCTTATTGGGCAAGGATCCTCTTATAATCATGACTTGCGGACTTAGGCTTGCCTGGCGGACTTTCGCTGTCTTGCGGAAGCGTCCTCTGGAAGCCTTCCGTCCGTTTTGCTGCCTTCGGACCGTAGTCAGTTTGGTCTGGGCTTAGTTTTGGTCCATTATGCCTTGTGATTGTTTTATTGGGCTTGGGCCCATGTATGACTTATGTAGTCTAGGCCCAAAGGCCTGCTACACGTGTTATACGTCATCAAGTCCCCCCAGTCTAGTATGTCTATTGCGTGCAATGTTGTAGCGTGCGGTAGATGTTACTAGACTTAGGTTCCGGTATACTTCTTATCCTTGTGTTTTCTGTGACTATTAGTTTATCCGTGACGTTCCGTTACCCATGTTAGTTGAGATGTGTGTGACGTGGTCTTTTCGTGGCCTTTCATCTTCTGACTGATTTGACTTTTTAGTCCACCTACCCAACTGTCATCACTATCTTTTACTTTCAATCCTGACCGTTGACTTCGGAGGTCATGGCCACGTGGAAGCATCCGGAGGTGCTTTGCATTTACTATACCGATAGTATAAATACACAATTTGTTTTTCATTGTGTCTCTTCTTCCTTTTCCATTGTTTTTGCCATTGTTAAAAATTATCGAGTTTTCTGACATTTTCTTCTATTTTTCTATCATTCTTTGAAAGATTTTAAGTACTCAGGTTAATTTTTTAAGTTCCTTTCTTCCAATATGAGTGCCATTACAAATATTAGGTGTGCTCTCACCCGAAAAGCATTTGATGCTTTTTGAACTAAGTATCATATACCCGAGGAGGTACACCCTGTTTTGCCCAATCAGAATGACACCATTCATGAAAGGCCCGCTGGGAAAATTGGGTTGTATACTAGATTTTTTGATTATGCCAACTTTAGGTTACCCTTATCTTCCTTCCTTGTTGATGTACTTAGGTACTTTCGTATTAATATATCTCAACTTTCTGTAATTGGTGCGGCCAAGGTTTCCCATTTTGAAATCTTGTATCGCGTGCACGGCATCGTACCAACTGCCGGATATCTTTTAGTAAACGTTCTGACAATGCTCCCGTATGCTATACAAAACCCCTTGATTCCCTTAAGAATTAGAATAATCACTTATTCTGGGTTGATGACTTTGCTTGCCTCGCACGTTTTTCGTGGCATTCTTCCAAAAACGTTACTAGGGATCCCGCTTCGGCAGCGGCCGATTTTAGTGCTCAAGACTATGCTACTTTTGTTGCTCATCCTTCTCTGTTCTGGAAGTTTCCAGAGGAATTCCTGTGCTTGGTGGGACTGAGCCGCCATTACACTTTGGATGAGGAAACTTATCCCTTGTTTATGGATAAGGACAGAGAGGGTGGGTGTCTTTTATTGTATATATGTTGTGTGTTTCTCATCTTGCTATTCTGTTTCCAACTATGCTTCATTCGTTTTGCAGACATGGACCTTTTTGCTTTCATCCAAACCCCGGATCCCACTAAGGTTAAAGTTGTTGAGCAGAAGCGAAAAGAAGTTGAGCCGCGGTTGTTGGAGACCACTGTCGGTCGCACCGTTCCTCTGCTTCCAGTCGCGCCTAATCATGGTGCAAGTGAGCTGGAAGCTAGTGTTGATAAGCTGTTTGATGATGATGGTAGCGGAAATCAAATGGAAAAAGGAGATTCCAAAGGTGGTGAGGAAGGTGTTATCATCCAACCAACTGTTGAAACTACAAATGTTGTTATTGAGGTTGTGGCTCCTGTGCAGCCAAAACGTTAGAGAAAAAGGAAAACTATGGCCGTTGACGCTGGTGAGTCTTCACATCCTCCAAAAAAATCAAGGGAGGATCACGGAACCCCTAGTGGGACTTCCGTGGGTGGCAAATCTAGGTCTTTTTTTCAACGGTTGCTTGCTGGGGTTGTACTGAATGCAGAGGTTAGGGGTGAGGTTGTTCCCACTTTGCCTTTTGTTACATCTTCCGTATCTGCCACGCCGGAGCGTGAGGGCAGAGATCACACTGACTCCGTGACCGGACATAACCTCCGAACCATTGGGGCTCCGCAAAGGTTCGTTATTTCTTTAGACTCTTCTCATCATTCTGGTGCTAATGTTGCTGAGGCTGAAGTTGATTCTCTTGCCAGGTCTTCTGTTCCAGTGATGATAGTTGTTACTACCACTGCCCCCACGACTGATCTTGATGTGTTTGTTAAAGAGAATACTTATAAGCCCTCTTTGTTTGCTGCCGATTCTTCCTCCGCTGGTGGAGCCGATCCAAATGCTGGTGTTTTCTCGGATCTTACCGGAAGTGACTTTCTTGTCAGCGGTGTCCGCACCGTCATCGACCCTGATACTGACCTTCAGAAAGTTTACATCCCTCAATGAAGCGTGACCAATGGGTCCCGCCTTGATGACAGTCTCATCTGTCATGAGATAGTGGATGAATTTGCTCCTCCAAAATTCTTTGCATCCGTTCGGGGAATAGATCATGATCAGTTATTTACCTGAATTCAATTTCGAAGCTACTCGTCAGATGTCTCTGAGTGCTGAAGTAAGGATGCGTGCTGAGTATAACATTAAAGAGAAGAGGAAGTTGAAGTCCGCTGTCGATGAGAAAAATGAGTTATTGAAGGTCAAGAATGAAGAAATTTTAAATCTTAAAGCACAAATGTTGTTAAAGGAGGCAAAACCTGCAGAAGCCATTCGTCTCCGTGGTGAAGCTTCCACTTTTGAGGCCGTGGAGAAGTCCCTTTAGGATGAGGTGAACGTTCTGAAAGAGCGTAACATCATCCTTGAAAAGGAGCAGAATGCTCTGGATGTGAAGGCGACTAACCTTGAGGCTTCAGCGATGGACAAGGATCGTGAACTGGTAAATTTGAATGCCCAGCTTACCTCTGTCAAGTCTCAGAATGACAGCCTTACGCATCAGGTATATGCTTTTATAATTACAAGTTGTTCCCTTTTCCTCCTTTTTTATTCTTATCCGTATTGTTTCTTCATAACTGTAGGTCTATGAGTTAGAGGTATCCTTTACCGGACTCCAAGAGAATCTTTCTAGCTATAAGAATTTGACGGAGCGTCTTGAGGAATTTTAAGATGACCGGATGAGGGAGGTGAATGATAGGTTTGACAAGTTATATGCTGATTTTATTAAGATGGCTCTTTATTTGGAGAAAAGGTTCTATCCTCACCTTCTCACTACCATTTCTGGCCGCTGATGGCTTCTTACCCATGGCATGGAGCTTGCTATCTCCAAATACCTTAACTCTACTGAATACCTTTCTGCCCTTGGAGCGGCTATTGGTAAGGCTGTCAAAAAAGGCATGCATGATGGATTATCTGCCGGAATTACTCAAGGCACGGAAGGTAGAGCTTTGACTGATGTTGCTGCGTATAATCCGTCTACGAAAGCTGATTACATTTCTGCCCTACAACATCTTTAAAGTGTCAATTTCTCCTTACTTGCGGAGTTAAGATCCAACAAAGATGCTAGCATTGACACTCTTATGAACATTCTTCGTCTAGAAGTCACTCTTGCTGAAAGGCTGGGCTTGACCGAGTCACAACCACACGCCGACCAACTGATGGTCCCCATTCACATTCACCGGACCATGTTTTCGTTGGTGCTTCTGCCTTGTCACTTGCCTTGGATGTTTCCAGTTCCCGTGTCCGGAAGATCAAGGAAAATATCGCTAATTATAGATCAGTCCTCCATGACGTCTTCGTTCCTTTGGCTGAGCCCATGTCTTCTATGGCTGTAATGGGCACGAAGGGTACTTCTGATGTTATGCCTGCTACTGCTGATATTACCACTGATCTGTCTACCACTTTTGCTTCCGCCAGTACCGTTACTCCTATTTCCGTATACGACTATGAGGTTATAGGTACAGATGATCAGATAGCCGCCAATGAGAATGTTGTTGATGGGAATGTTAACCCTTTTCCCAATGTTGATGACGTGGAGTTGAATGCCCATTAATTACTCTTTTAGATATTTGCTAAGATACTTTGCCGCGACCGTGTGTGGTCTCTTTGTTACAGCCTTTTGTATGTATATGATTTCTCTTAACAATTTTTATCCATTAGATACCGCGGTCATTTGTGACCTTTTTGATGCGGTAAGATGTACTTATATATTTTTTAACGTCTTAATGCTTAATATGATTCTACTATCGTTCTAATATCGTGATGACATTTTTATTCTGATAGTCTTTGTTTGAATATTTTGGGGTTATTCTCCTTATACTGGGTTTGCAATACCTCTTATGTATACTTGAGTGAATTTTGTGGTTACTCGTCCTTCTGTTATACGGAATAACATTGATTAGGTCATGCCCTATTGCGTGCGCGTCTTAATCGCATAAAAAATAACTTTGCAAAGGAATAAGGAATAAAAGGAAAATTTGTGAAGGTAGTTAGGCTTCACTTTTATTGAAATTTTAAAAGACATTACAATGTGTAAATAAAATGAATCAAAACGCATTACCCCCACTGCGGAATCCACATGGGTGATTTGCTTACATTTTGTGAACATAACACTTCTTGAGGTTACTGATATTCCAAGTCCGCGGAAGTTGCTTTCCGTCACGGTCTCTCAACTTATATGCTCCCTTTCCAAGTGCTTCTGTCACCTCATATGGTCCCTCCCATTTGGGGCCTAGCTTTCCCGTGTCTTCTGCACGACTTGCATCATTGTTACGGTATACCAGGTCTCCTGGTTTGAAACTTGTACCTCGGACTTTCGAGTTATAGTACTTCTCTATTTTGGCTTTTCTTTTTGCCTCACGAATTGCTGCTTGCTCTCGTTTTTCTTCTAGGAGGTCGAGGTTAATTTCCAAAGCTTCATTGTTTTGCACTAGGTCCACTTCCGCTGTTCTTAATGTGGGCATGCCGATTTTTGCTGGGATGACTGCTTCCATTCCGTATGTTAACGAGAATGGAGTTTCTCCATTGCTGGATTTTATCATGGTGCGGTGCGCCCATAGAACATAAGAGAGCTCTCCCAACCAATTCTTGTTCTTTGCTCCCAACCTTGCTTTTATTCCTTCTCATAGACTGCGATTTGCTCTCTCTACCAGGCCATTAGTTTGCGGATGTTTAACATAAGCAAAGTGTTGGCGGCTACATAGTTTCTCTCACCAATCTTTAAATGGATTATCCTGGAACTGTTTTCCATAATCCGAGATGATCTTTCCTGGGAGCCCAAATCTACAGACAATGTTATCCCACAAATTTGTTTTGACTTGGTTGCCAGTGATGGTTGCGACCGGTTTTGCTTCAATCCACTTTGTGAAGTAGTCTATGGCTACTATCAAGAATTTGACTTTCCCAGGTCCTTTCGAAAAGGGTCCGGCTATGTCAATTCCCCATTTATAGAACGGCCATGAAGACGTGATTGGAGTTAGTTTTTGCTGTGGATTCCTTGGAATAGGTTTATGAACCTGACAGTCTTGGAACACTTTTATCAGTGCCCTTGCGTCCTTATGCATGGTAGGCCAATAATAACCAATTCTTAAAGCTTTTGCCATGACGGACTGTGTGCATGCGTGCATGCTGCAAGATCCCTCGTGTATTTCTCTTAGGACGTAATTAGCTTGGAGTGGCCCCACGCACCGTAGCCATGGTCTGAGATTTTTTTTGTAGAGGATCCCATTAATTACGGCAAATCGCTGCCACTTGCATCTCACTGCCCTTGCTTTTTTCTCATCCGCTGGCCGGGTTTCTTCTGTGAGGTATTTGAAAACAAGAGTCATCCATGTGTCTCCCTCTTCTTCTACCACTGACAGTATTTCTGCTTTACTTATTGATTTTTCTTTTAGTTCTTCAACCAACACTTGCTTGTTCAAGTATGTGAAGCTTGTAGATGCTATTTTGCTTAATGCGTCTGCTTTTTTGTTCTCGCTTCTAGGGATTTGTCTGATTGAGAACGCCTTGAAGCTGCTAGTAAGGGTTTTTACTTTTTCCAAGTACCGGATCATGTCAGCCTCTTTTGCGACGTATGTTCCGTTCACTTGGTTAGCCACTAATCGTGAATCAACATTTGCCTAAAGATTCTTAACACCCATTTGTTCCGCTATCCTTAGTCCGTCAATCAAAGCTTTATACTCTGCTTTATTGTTTGTTGCATCAAACCTGAATCTTAGGGCATAATTGAACTCCATCCCTCTATGTTTGTGAGTATCAGTCCTGCTCCGGAACCATCTGTGCTGGAGGATCCATCCGTAAACAATATCTATGGTTCAGGGAGTTTTTCTTCCACTTCCATCACAGTATCTGGAGAGTCCTCTTCCGGTCTTTCGACTATGAAGTCTGCTAATATCTGTCCTTTGACTGATACTCTAGGTTTGTAATGTATTGCGTACTCTCCCAATTCTATACTCCATTTCTGTAACCTTCCTGCTACTTCCGGTCTTGATAACACCTGCTGTATTGGTTGATCCGTGATTAATATGATTGGGTGTGCTTGAAATTATCTTTTTAAGCTTTTACTAGCATGTACTAAATCCATCACTAACTTTTCCATTGGTGTATAGTTGAGTTTCGGACCTCTCAATGCCCTACTGACAAAGTAGATGGGCATATTTTTGCTTCCCTTTCAGTCATTAGGACCGTACTTACTATCTCTTTTTTTTGCTGCTAAGTAGACAATAAGTTCTACTTTTTCCATTGGTGCTGTTAGATGGGGAGCTCAGTTATTAGCTGCTTCATCTGCCTAAATGCCTCTTCAGCTTCCGCGGTCCAATGGAAATCACTTTTCTTCGTGCATTTTTTCAGAGTTTTAAAGAACGGTAATGATTTCTCTGCTGATCTGGCCAAGAACCTATTCAGGCTTGC
>BQNB010037746.1:36989-47925 GCA_026074375.1 Tanacetum coccineum | reverse complement strand
TAGAATATAAGGTTAACGACCTCACTCTTAGTGTTCGACACCCTAATTACCATGAAACTCCACCCGATCGGGTACACTGACCGTTAAAGTGTTATTTTAAGATAAGTTGGCTAAATATAAATTTAAAACTTGGTAATCAATAAATTGACCCTACACGACAGCACATCAGTCGTACTTCAAAGGAAAGTGCGGCGTACTTCGTATGTAATTTTGCTTTAAGCCCTTCTTCTTTTCTTTGTTCTTCATTTTGGTAGCATAAACACTTGATCTTTAGTTCTTTAAGCTTAGGAATGTCTAATAGTGAACCTGCACATAATTTTATGCTTTAAGTATCAAAAGTTTAGGAGAAATGATATAATATATACAAATAACGCACCAAAAAACATGTATAATTTGGGCGTTATCATTGATCGTCGAGTAGAGAAGAAAGAAATCGACGATGCCAAGACTCCCCCTTGATGTATACTCCCTCTC
Organism: Tanacetum coccineum; assembly: GCA_026074375.1. NCBI lineage: Eukaryota > Viridiplantae > Streptophyta > Magnoliopsida > Asterales > Asteraceae > Tanacetum > Tanacetum coccineum. Next base: position 47,451 of record BQNB010037746.1, on the reverse strand, counting down.
GTTTGGGGCACCAAGGGATCAAGCTTATGGGATTTTGCTACAAAACAAGTTAGAAATACGAGTATAAGAAATATTTCTAACAAGTAGCAATATCTCAACAAATATATACAAGGCTAATAATAGAGATAAAGACGAAATATCCATCCACATAAGTCATGCAATTCACCCATAATAGAAAGTCATTCATTCATAACAAGGCATATTCATAGATAAAGTAAACGTATGGATAAGAACATAAATTTCTTACAATACTAGAGATACTAAAATTTAACAAAACTACACTAATGGTCTTCATACTTCATAAATCCTAGATGATTCTTGAGTCATAGATAATGGCTTTTAGCAAAAGGTTGGGTGAAACATTATTTAGAAGCATTGAAGATGTTTTAAGGATGATGTAGAGAGGGTGATGCAATGGCAAAAGTAAGAAGATACTCAAGGTGAGAAAACATTATATTTATCTCATCCCTAAAAGAGAAAATGAGATTTCGGTTATGAAAACAACAAAGACAATTTACCCCATGATAGTCAAACATGTTGAAGTAAATAGGATGACCCATAAGAGGTGGTTGAGGTGGTGGTTGTAGTGAAGGTGGTGAAGGGGTATCCATAATGTGATTAAAAAGAGTGATTGGTGACAAGGAGAGAGTGATATCTAAAGAAGGATGACTTTGAAGTAGAAGTAGATTTGAAGGTTTTGGAGGTGCATCCATGATATCATCAAGAAAGGGATTGGATGGTTGAGGAGAGGGTGTGTCATGAGAGGAAAGAGACAAAGATTGAGGTTTTAACTCAAATGAAGAAGAGGTAGTGCCAAAGGTAGATGATGTATCTTTGGTTGATGGAGTTTTTGATGGTTCATTAGGTGGAGATGTAGATGAGGATTTTGTTATAGGAGGGTAGTGTCATATTCTTCACTAGTTAGGTCCATAAAGAGTTGTCTTGGTGAAATGATGGTTAGTTTGATTTTCTTTTAAGGGTTAGAGAGGGAGGATTAAGTGGAAGCCATGGAGGTAGGAAGAGAATGAAGAGAAATGTGGTTAAGATGATTAAGATCATGGGGAAGGTGGTTATTTAACTATGATGAATATGATCAAAGAGGTAAAGTATGAGGGTTAAGGAAGGAGATTCCAAGAGTGGTTTAGCAAAATGCAGAAATTTTAGCTGGGCCTAGAAAGGGAGATAGTCAACTGCATAGAAAATCAGGTGAAACACAGTGAAAAATCTCGTGACCCCTGATGGCGGTCCCTTAAATAGGGGGCGGTCCCAGATATATTTGGGGGCCGCTAGATATTTAAGGGGGTCGTTTTTTGGAGGGACAAAAAATTTCCTAGTTTTTCCAGATTTTTAAACCTATGCAAAAAATGTTACCCTAAGTTTTCCCTTTTGCATCCAACCCAATTACCTCAAGAATCATCTAATACTTCCAAAATCTCTACATAGGCTAGCTAATCTAAATTCTATTTGGGAAGCAAGTATAGACATCTCATTAAAGAAACAAGTAAGCATGCATAAAATCATAAGTATATAGGAGAGAGCATATTGTGTCAATTTGCATGCAAACAAGTTTAGGATGATAAAATGGAACGATCATCCAAGGTAAAACATTTTGCCTAAACTCCTAATTAAAAATCCTACCAAATAAACCATAATTTTAAGTGCGAGAGCATAGATAGTAAAGACAAGTACCAACAATTATAATTAAGTACTAAATATAAATAAATTATCTTTTAGCAATTTTCCAAATTGCTTACTTCTTCTTCTTTCCCCTCAACAAATTCTTGATGCCTTTCTCGATTGATCTTATTCCACCACGTTGCTCATCTCGCAATTGGACTTGACGGTTGAGGATTTTGGTTTGACGAGTATAAAAGGCTTCCATGTTTGAGTCAATATTGGGTGGATTGGAAAAGATTTAAGGAATGTCATTTGACAGTGAATTAACAAAATAAGTAGGGGAAGGAGTACTTGCACGTGAGGTCCCTTCGTCATTTCCATCATTATCATCATCGCTGGGATGAGAGGAGGATGGTTGACCGAAGGCGGATTAAGAGGAAGTAGAAGAGCGACCTCTTATCATGCCATAATCCTTTCAAGTTTTTCGCTCTTATTGAGCGGTAAGAGGATACATGACACGATCACACAAGACATTACGATCGTTTGATAACTCAAGACTCTTGGACATGACATGGTTAAACCAACGAGTCAATAACATATCGTATGGTAGAATCAACTGAGGTTGTTTGGTGATAAACTCCATTCGTTTTGCATTAAATAAGGCAATATTGTATTGCTCGGACCTAGCAATACAATAGAGCATTTGACAAAGACACGCGGGGACATGATCCCGGTTACCCCCAAGACAAAAGATATTTTCTCAAATTATTTCGACCAAAGTTTTCATTATTGACACTATTTTACGAGTTAAAATTTGATTTTCCTCAACATCAATGATTTTATCATGACGGATACGAGTAACTGGACCCTCCCGTTCCTCTTGAACATAGTTTTTGATTTCATCAGGGCAAGGAGGGTTAGTTTGATAAGGGCCACTCGTAGGTACACTATATTACAAGTCGTCAAGTGACCACTTGTCGGTAAAAGAACAAGCACCTTCAAAGGGAATACCAAGAATTTGACCAAATTCCTCGAGAGTATAAGAAAAGAATTGATCTTGGATGACAAACTCGATTAACATTTAACCTTCGAGAGTGAGATTGACACGATATTGACTATAGAATTCAAGAATGAAACAAGGAACGATTTGCTCATTTATTTTGAGAAGACACTCAAAATCGATATGATTAAAAATGGATCTAACATAGACCAAATCATCAAAATTTAGATAAACTACCCGACCCTCATGAATGCAACGACTTTCAAGATTCTTGAACATATCTTTTAAAGATGAGTTGTATTCATTTGAAATTTTTAGAATTTAGCTTTTTGTGTTTTGGTGATCTTCGGCAGTTTTATGAGGCATTGTTACCTAAATGAAAGAAATAATATAATATTTTATTATTATGAACTCGTAATATTAACAAGAACTTATACCTAGTGTGTGCCTATATGCAACGAATGTGGAGTTGCGGCTAACTCGACTCTAAAACAAAAACCTATGAGTTAACCCAAACACTCAATTTAATTTTGCTCATCCTAACATGTCGAAAGTACTCATTAATTGAATATTTTAAACGATGTTCATGAGATCACTATGCATGTGTGGAAAAACGTTTTTAGAGTGTATTAACAATGGATTAAAGATGTTCCTATAGTGAGAAATTTCGAAAGAAATTGGAGGTTTTGTTCATACCAAAATTTTTAACAAACACACTCAATTATGTAAATCCTATGTCTACGGGAAGCATATTAGTTATACATTATGTTATTATAGTTCTAATTTCACATAATCAAAAGGAAAATGAAAAACTCCAATTTTGATTTTGATGTTCAATTGACCCTAAACACAAATTAAAATGAAAATTGATGGAATGACTTACAATTGATGATCTCTATGATGTTAGGATTGATTATTAGTGTTGAATTGATCTTCAATTTAAGTTTTAATGGTTGAATTTGAGATTTGGTAGGTTTTGTTTCATGTTCGTCGTTGCAGTAAGAGAGAAGGGGGTGTTTGTTTTTGTGTTTAACAAAAATGGGATGACAGACATATGTCTCGTCTGGTGGCGGTCCCATATCGATATGGGGGCCGCCTGATTAAATCAGGAGGGCTCCCTAGATATGAGGGCCGCCCTCAGCAGAGGGTTTTAGACTTGAATTTTGACAAAAAATTTACAGAAGGAGTGACGTTTTAATTTGCATTTCGCTAATTAAAAATGCTTAAAATACTTCGGATGAAGTAATTAAGTTGTCACGACACAAAGTGGAATACGGACTAGAATCGAGACTAGAAGAAAAGAAGAGAATGATTTATGGAATGTGTTCCATCATTCCTAAACCAAGACGAAGATAGTTAAACAATTCGCATTTAAGGGGTTTAGTGAGAATGTCGGTGATATTGTCAACGGACGAGACTTTTTTGATAGAAATATGCCTCATCTGGACATTGTCTCGAAGAAAGTGGTGATGAATTTTGATGTATTTAGTCCGCGAGTGTTGCACTGGGTTTTTGCTAAGGTCAATCGCTCCTTTATTGTCGCACATGATAGGGACGTCGTCGAGTCGAATGTCGTAGTCGATGAGAGCTTGTTTCATCCATAGTGCTTGTTGGCATGCCTTTTCGGCTCTTATGTATTCGGCTTTGGTCATGGATATAGCAAGAGCGGTTTGTTTCTTCAAGAACCAAGATGTTAGACAACATCCCACAAACATACAAATACCGCTAGTGCTCTTTTGGTCCACACAATCTCCCGCATGATCATAGTCGGCATATACTACGGTTTCTATGCCGGCCCCTTAGGATACCATAATCTTAAGTGCGTAGTTCCTTTAATGTATCGGAAGATACGCTTAACCGCTTCAAGATGAGAGGTTTTGGGATCCTCTTGGAAGCGTGCACAAAGGCAGACACTAAACATGATATCAGGCATACTTGTTGTTAGGTATAATAAGCTACCTATCATGCCTCGATACTTGGTACTATCTACCGAATCACATTCTTCATCTTTCGTGAGTTTGGTATCTAAGGACATGGGGGTTTTCATTGGTTTAGAATCTTCTAAGCCAAATTCTTAAGTGTGACATCCGGAAATTTTCGGATGTTTTAAATAACTATTTTAAACTTTGACTTTTCAGGTCCGATCTTACTTTTTGACTTATGACCTTTTATCGTCACATAAAACGATTACCGCGTAACTGGTAAAATTTTTCGGAACATATTTTAAATAATGAATCATATTTATTATTACATCTCTCAAGGGAAGTTATTTTTAACTTATTTGATTTGAAAACGAAAAAGGATATATATTAATTCTTAGTTGATTTATCAAAAACGAACCACTAAATCACGTTTTCACGATTTGGACCCTAAAGCAATTTGATGTAAAACGATATTTCAGACAACTTTTTAGTTTTGACCGAGACCCGAAAACAATCAGAAGGTGACTGAAATGCCCTCGCAAAAATCTTGAACACAACGCGTACCGACCCAAAATAATTAAATTTATATTTAATTATTACTTTTTATTAAATAAAAAGTATTTTATAAATCGTTTAATATTTCATTCAAAAATGTTTGTTTAAAAACGCGAATGTTCAAAATAAAGTTTTAACTTTACGGACAAAGCTTACTCGCGACACTTAATAGTACCAAACTAATAAATAATAATCATTTTAATATATTTTATAAAAATATTTATAAAATAATAGTCGAGTGAGTACTCATTTTGTTGGAAAAATTATTTAGAAAACAATGGCGCAACTTTCATATTTTTAATCGTCCGTTAACTAGCCTAATCGAGTCCCGAATCAATAATTAACAAAAGTTACACGTTAGGTCCCTGTGAAATATTTACAAAGTTAACCCTCAACTATTATCAACTTGCCATTTTTTTTATATAACTTTCTAGGCTATATATATATCATCAACCCTTAAACTATATGAAAGTTGTCACTTTACTTTGTAACTTTTAATTTATATGTATTTAAACAAATTTAGGGTTAGGGATTTTTATTATACAATTATAACACACAATTATAACTCTCTCCCTCTCCCTTATATTATCCGGCGCCTCCCTCCATCTTCCGGCCGACTTTTCCGGCCACCCCATCCAGCCACGCACCACCACTACATCTACCCAACATCATCTCCAATATAACCATCACCACCCTCTTCATCATCAACCCGCCGCCATCATCCTCACGACCACCACTAAGCGTGCGGTTGGTCATTAAAAACTCGACAAGGGTGCGCTCGGTTTATGGGAGTACCCACTAGGGTGCGTTGGGTTATAGTTTTGCACGGCATAGGGTGCGTTGGTTTTATATGTCACCAACGAGGGTGCGTTTGCCATTGTCTCAGCCACCACATGGTGCGTTTGGCTTTATTCTCAACCACCTAGGGTGCGTTTGGTTGTGATAAACACCAAGATTAAGGTGCGTTTGGTTGGGTTGAAATAGGCACCAAGGGTGCGGTTGGGTTATGGCAGCTATAGGATGTGGTTGGTTTTGATAAAACAAACATAGAGTGCGTTTGGCCTTTGTTCTCAGCCAATGGGTGTGTTTGGTTTTCTCTGTTATGCACCAAAGGGTGTGTTTGGTTTAACAGATTCACCAACGTAGGGTGCGTTTGGCTTAAAAGATTTAACCATTAAGGGATGCGTTTCGTTGAGCAGGAAATGCATATTAAGGGCGTGTTTGGGTGAGCAGGGAGTGATAATGGTTGTGTTTGTTGATCAAGAAATGCATAGGGCGTGTTTGGGTGAGCCGGAGTGCTATTAAGGGTTGTGTTGGGTTTTGTAACAGGAAAATGCATCTAGGATGTTTGGGTAAAGCAGAAAGAAACCTTTAGGTGTGTTTTGATTTATCTATAAAATCGATTAATAAATATATCATAAGATTTTATAAATAAAACCGGATTAAATTGTGGTGAAGGGTTAATAAATGTGTTAAATATTATTAATCTCGCTAATTTTATATATTAATCAAGCGAGTAATTGCAACACGATGGTTAGAAAAAGGATTAAGTTATAAATTTTAAGATTGTTTAAATTTATAATTTACTATAACCAGATAAATAACGGGAACCATATTTTACAAATGAGACCAACTATTTTGTAGGACCCGTCAAGAAAACGAATACTAAATTATAAATATTATTTATAATTTCTGACTAGAAGATAAGTCATCACTTCTGTAAATGCTTTGAAAACATCGTTTACCTAATAGTAATTTTAAACGTTACGTTTGCTTGTATACAATAACTTTTAATTATTCTATGTGATGATGTCCTAAGACGTGGTCGAATTATTTTTGGTTTATTATTTTTATCACATTCTTTATATTAATGCTTGTAAAGTATTATATACTACGACTTATGCATTTGGTTGTTGTCGTTATTATATAATTCACCATATGAATTATATAATTGTTCATTTTATATTATGTAATATATACGGAATATATTACACACCTTGCGTTTACTTTTTGATTTATTTATTTAACCAACCACAAATTTTACAACCTTTATATCTTAAATCTCTGTATCAACGTGGTCGGTTGATGTACTCATTCACGGAAAAACAGTACATTTCCTAGGTTAGAGGATTTAACCGTTAAGATATACCGCAACTTCGTCGGTCAAGCCGTTCCAGTTTTCCGTTCTGTCTGGCGCTTAATATGCGCATTCCCGCCAATCGTTCTTCATCATCGATGTGAGTTTATAGCCCCTCTTTGACTTGTTTTACAAATCTCGGGGGAGAATACATGCTCATTACAACTTGTTTACATACTCATACTTATACTCATTTACAAACTTGGTTACTTGGTTTATATAACACTCTTTCTACTTAGGAATTTAAGTATTTAAAGTTGTTTATGAATGCAATTGTGACTGCTTCATTGGACACAAGTATTTTCGGTTATCATTTTTATGTTTATGTGTTGCTAAGTAGCGTTAGGACCACCTCAATGCGATCTATCTTTGAACTGTTAATTTCTTTGACTAGAGGACGGTTTGAGGAGCGGTATGTTTAAAATAGATATTTGGACTATTTATCCTATCGGGTGAGTAGCGCTCACTGTGCCGGTTTGCCGGACAACGGATATATACCATGTCGAATCTCATTTGGTGTCTTGGTCAGACACTGGTAGGGCATAATACATTTGGCATATTATATGCTACATAAATTAGCTTCGGTGTCATGAGCTTAGCGCAACAGTAGATACATTTTGTGTGATACTGTATCTGTTATAGCAGTCACATACATTTTGGAAATCTTATGGTCCACACTACTTTGTTGAACATTACTGATTACTAATCACTTTTCATTATACTGTGGTGAAGCAGTAGACACTATACTTTTTCGGTTCTACATTTACACTTACATTTTTATGTCTATTATAGGAATTGAAATTGGTCATGAATACTTTATAAATCTTTGGATTTCAACATTTACATTTATTGTACAGAAACTCTATGAATCCCAACTTTATGTTGACAGTTATTAAGCATGTTTGTTCTCAGGTGAATTAGATGCTTGGATTATTCTTTCTCCTGGTGAATTAGATGCTTGGATTATCTGATGTGCATTGGAGTCTAAATTGACAAGATTTCATTCATGGATTTCTACTTACATACAAATGATCAAATCTCGTTGTATTGTTTTCAAGCTTTTTGTGGTGATGCAATTATGAGATAAATGTTATATCATGTCAAGAAAAATCAACGAGTTATTTTTCAACGACACCTTTTAGAGGTGTTTTTTTTTCTTTTTTTTTTTTTTTTTTTTTCCTTTTTTTCCTTCTTTGTATCATGTGCTGTTGTATTATGAAGTAACACTCCCGGACATATTTCCGCTGCGACACATTTTTGGGGGTGTTACAGATTGGTATCAGAGCACTGGTTATAGAGAACTAGGTTGTATATTTTACCCTAGACTATAACCGTTTTCACATTATTGATCACATCAAAACATTTTTCAAAGTGCATACATACTACTTGTTTACTTGCTAGCATTACTTGCTAATTTACGTGCTTACGTGACATACATATATATAATATATATATGCTTGCATTCTTTTTGCGTATATCGTACATTTATTTATATAAGAGTTAGTTATATAAATACTAGAACATTTCTTAAGACATTGTGAGTTGCACCATGGTCTCATTCATACCTCAGACATTGTGAGTTGCACAATGGTCTCATTTACATCTCAGACATTGTAAGTTAAACAATGGTCTCTAAGAATATTTTTCTCATAACTATATACAATATCGTATTACACGAAAAACCGTCATAATTTTGTTTACATGGAATTATGTATGAATCTAAGTATTACAAGTCTTGTATGGGCGGGACTTGTAATAGGAGGATTGATATGATAATTGCTAGGTTGACTCATTATAAAGAATTTACCCTATCTACTTAATCGAGTAATATCAATTATTTGGTCACTATGTCGATTCCCCCCCCCTTGATTGTTTTACTCCCCATCTCCGAAGATGAGTTTTAACACTCGTCTCATACTCATTAGAGCACATGCATCGTCATGTCATCCATCAACTAGAAGGTTATGTGAGTACGCGTATTGCATCAGAAATTATTAAGTAGGATGTTTATTATATTAATTTGAATAGGATTGGGACGCCTCTTTTATTTAAATAAATAAATTGTAAATCACCGAACCATAAGTTTATCAATTCATTATTTACATAAATTGGGACGCTTTTTTATGCAAATAATAAATTATAAATGAGTGGGCTTAATGGTATCCGATATGAAACGAGTACGAACTCGAACCAAACCCGATATTCACCAGAATCCGTTGAAAAGATCTAGAAACAAAACCGTGTTCTACCACTTAGCAAAATCTTAAGGTCTTACTTGAGCTACCTTATCTCATTCTTAAGTTAGTACTTTTGCCGTTACATATCTTTACGACCGCGAACTGCTCGTGGAACTAATAGACTTGTTACACTTGAGCTAATGGAGTTGATTCATCCCCGAACTAACGACCTGAAATAACAATATTTTGCGTCTATGGCTAAGCTCTTTCCCACCCCCCCTTTTTTCTTTCACTTCCCCTCCTTTTCTCCCCTTTCCCCCTTTTTCTTCCCCCCCCCCTTTCCACCCCCACCACCTCACCCATGCGAAGCTCCTCCTATTTGTTGAACTTTATTATGGGGATATTGTTCCACGAAATGTCCTCACGCTCGGCATCCCATCACCTTTTGTTATAGTTATGGTCGTTATGGTTACCGGTCTCAACTTGTGCAGCTTTATCCAATAGGTAATGCAACCCCCTTAAACCAAATAAACATCTATCGACGAAGAGATAGTCGGACTATTCATTTCAGACTAATAGTACACCAAATTTAGGTCATGATACATCCTAGTACTGCCTAAGTAAGTTGGATACTTACTTCAATTAGCCTCGTCCGATGCTAATCATCGAACATTACGGATATCAGAAACGAGACTCCGTCCTGGAACATTTAGCACCTTATACAAACATACTCACGCGACTACGTTTTCTTCCTGAGGTTTTCACTATTATGAGATTTTCCTTATAACGTAGGTATACCAGTCATAAGAACTGTAATGATATTTTTGAAATGCCTATTTTAATGGATTAAATATCCTGGTCAAACCTAACCAAAATTTTTGGTATAATGAGAAGTGTCGAAACACCAATTTTTTTTTTCTAAACGAAGTCTTCAGCGTCTTATTTAGAACTGGTTTATTAAACCAAAAATCTTTTCTTGGTCACACAATCGGTTAGCACAAAAATTAAATCTCGGGACGAGATTTCTTTAAGGGGTAGGTACTGTAACATCCGG
>BQNB010037746.1:0-35378 GCA_026074375.1 Tanacetum coccineum | reverse complement strand
GGGATATGTAAGAAAAGCAAGAAAGATCCATACAACATAAGTGAAGAGAGAAGATTGGTCATCCTCTAATGGTACATTCACATTACTTGTAGACACATCCTTACGAATCCCGAGGTCAATAGAAGTCAACTCTCCCAGATCGGGCTCTATCTTAAATTTGAAACATTCAAGATTCGGAAGAGACATGATGTGAGCGAGTTCATCGGTGAACTCCTCATGATAAAGGTTACTCCTATCGGCAGGAGGAAACTGATCCTTCGAAAGATCAAAGATAAATGAGTCATATCGAGAAAAATCAACATGAGTAGTGGTACTGCCACTACTCTTCTCTTTAAAATGATCGTTATCAACATAGAAAGCTTTAAAATCCAGAAGAAATAAATCAGAATGAGTAGTAGGACTGCCACTACTAATCTCTTCTAGATTAAAGCGAAAAGTTTTAGATTCGGGAATAGAATTATCAAAGGTGTTAGTCTCCTCCAAGAAAAGATTAGAAAATGTGGAGGTAGACTTGGTCACAACATCGGAAGATGGAGTGGGATTATCTCTTAATGCATCGATCTTAGCAATAAGAAGATTGACATTCAACAATTTTTCACGAAGGGTATCATCTTTGATTGTTAAAAGAATATCATCATCAATCCTTTCAACTTCCGGGTCAACAATCTCCACCACCTCTAAGCTGACGATCTCAACATCGGGAGGTGATGCATCGACATAATCGATATCCTCACCGTAGGGAGAATCGTCATCACTCAAAGAATTATCATCGTTAGAATTGACAACAATCTCAGAATGTTCATTGAGAGCATTAAGAGGGGTAGTATTTTCATAAAGAGGACATCATACATTTTGGGAACACCCTCGGTCTCACTTGGGATTGGGACAAGGTCCTCAACACTAGACTTTATTACTTCGTCCGATTCCGTTGCCGGAATAGTGTCAAGATGCTCGTCCCCCATACTTAGAGAGTTATCGGGTTCCTTGATTGGTAAAACGGGTGTGATTGCAATGGTGTCGTCTTCGTCATCATCATAGCAAATGGGAATCTTCCAATATCGATCTTTAGCCGCTTGCTCTTCCGCAATTCGCTTTTCTTCTTCCTTCTTTTGTATAACTTGACCAACCAAATCATGTAAGGTTATCATTTGTTCCATAAGCTTATTTTAAGAATTGAGAATGTCATTTTAAGAATTGAAGATTGGATGATTGACGGTATATTGCAGGGATTGAAATTGGTCCAAACCAAAAGAATTATAATCATAGCAAAAATTTTGCTCATGATAATAGTCTTCATTCATTGGTTGACATTGGTAAGTTTCATGAGGACCCCCACAATCTTCACAACAAGAATATTGTTGTGGAAAACTCGGTGAAGTTTGTGGAAAATAATCAAAGTTTTGATTGAAACACGGGTCCTGATTGTAGACAAACGGGACTTGAGGTGGACAATCATAACCGTAATGAGAATCGTTCCCACATAACTCACAAGAGTATGGATGGTTTGCAACACTTGGAGAATCGTTAGAAGAGTACGGAGTTGAAAAATTGATTGGTGTTCTATTTCCAACAGTACATTTCCATCTACATAAAAACAAAACTCATTTGTATTCATTACTTCCAAATTTTTGGCATGTACAAGAGACATGTTGTTGCAACTTTGCAAGGTTTTGTAGGGGACTCACCATATTGGGTTTGATTGTTTGCAAGGTTCGGTTTAGAGATAATCTGGAAACTTTCGCGAGGTACAATTAAAACCGTACATGAGCACCTTTCCCACAAGACTTACATGTGCATCGTCGACAAAAGATTCCATCTAACGAATCACCGCACTCGTGACAACAATGGTCAATTTGTGAAGGACTTGGTGAAGAATTTTTACCGGGGTCCTGTTTGACAATGAATGGCTCTTGAGGTTTATTAACAACATTAGTATTGTTATTGGATGACTCAGAAGTGTCTTGGAAGTCTTGGAAAACTTCCTCCAATTTCTTTCGTATTGGAGCACATTGTCGACAATATAGACTTCAAAAGGGGGTTTCACATTGGGGGACAATAAGGGGTTGTTGAGACAAGTCGGGTTTTGTTTTATTAGATCAAGATAACAAACTTGTCTACGAAACCCTTTTTAGAACAACTACATGATTTATTGTACCAAGCTCCACATGACGAACATTCTTTAAATGTGAAAACATGATTCAAATGATGATCGAATGATGCCATAAGAATTAAACATAGAGGGTTAAGAAAAGAATTAAATGGCATAGAAAGATTAAAGAGTCGATTATTTTTGGGTTTAAAATAATACATAAAGAAAAGAAATAAAAATATTTTTGGATTTTGATTTTTTTTTATTTTTTTATTTTGGTTTTAACAATTTATTCACAATTTATTTTAATGGACAACAATATAGACAACTTAAACCAAATAATCAACGTACTTCACGGTAGCTCTTAAAAAGAAAAACGCACAGGCGAGCGCGAAGGAGGAAGGGATAAGCACGGTGCTTTTAAGAACCTTTCTCCTTTAGGGTCGTAGTTCGTTGGAACGACCCGCCTTATACCCACTTTATAGTTTGTTTAACTTTTCAAGGTGAGTCGTACCTCGTAAGTGACACAAATGGTAGGTTTTTGATCTTTGGTTCGGGAACTTATTATGTAATAACTCAGTTGATGGTTATTTATTTTGATTGGTGTTTTCTTTTACCCAAATTGATTTTTTTCGATAATTAAGGAAATGTTTTTTATTTTTGAATTTTTGAATTTTTTTTGGTACTTTTCAAATTACTTAGGAAAAGTTTTGTTGGTGTTTTTAATTTTCTTGATATTCTACAAAAATTAGAAAATAAAAATATTTTTGGTTTTTTAGAAGAAACATATGTAAAATTCAAACGCCTAATCTTCAATCGATCCAATTATGTACTTCTACTGCTTCCCCGGTCGCGCGCCATTTTGTATACTAGGCCTTTTGGTTATATTATAATATACTATATTACGTAAGGATAATATGATTCAATTGTAGTATACGTATTCCGAAAGATTTAAATCAATTACTTTTGTCCAAAGGTCGTTTCCCAGCGAAGCGTGAATTCAAAATCGAGAGTTCGGGTTGGGAATTGTGCCTTGAATAATACAAAGATGGATTGGATTCTATTTCTACATTAAAAATGCATAAAAAAATAATGATTAAGAAAACTCTAAGAATGATAACAAGAAAGTGATTTTAGCCCTAAAAACGATAATGGAAAACCTAAAAACGTGAGTTTTAAAACCTAAAATCTCAATTTTTAATACTATTCTATTTTTTCAATTTTTATAAGCTTTAAATTGATAAAAAAGAAGATTAAAAAAAATTAGATTAAAAAACGGAGGCGTTTAGGCTAAAACGCGAAAGAAGATTAGATAAAAAAAAGGGGGAAAACATACGAGAACGGGATTCAATCCCGTTCTTTAAAAAAAGAAAAGTTGCAAATTTAACCCTACAACTGAGATTCTATTTTTCCTAGGTTCTAATTGATAAAATAAATTTTTTAAAAAAAGAATTTTATTTTTTTGATTATAATATTATTTTTTATGAATTTTTTAAGTTTTTAATCAAATAATATTTATAAAAAAATGCTAAACGTTTTTATAAAAACTGATAAAAATTACAAAAATTTGCTTAGGTTATAGAGTTCTATGGAAAAAATGCAAATGGTCACACAGCTTATTGTAATAAGCTGTGAAAAATCAAAACAGCTTATAAGCTTGTTGGGCCAAAAAGCATATAAGAATAAACCCAACACAAACTCTACCGGATGAGCTATTGTAGCACAGCGATAGAGTGTGTGTTGATAAAGGGTTGAGAGTGTTGAGGTCCTGGGTTCGAGCCCAGGCTCCCTAGGACTTCCACCTTCCCCTTTTTATTATTTTTTTAAAAATTTCTTTTTACAAACTTGTTAAGGATATGAAAATAAGCAATTTTTTAAATACTTATGGTCATTTTTATAAAAGCTTATAAATAAGCTGTAAAAAGCAATTACAACAGACATAATGGCTTAAATGGACAAAGGCTTAAAGGGCTTTTTCTTTTTGGATTTTCAGACTTAATACGCAACTTAAGAAGAAAAATAAGCAAAACTTAGACTCAACTACACCTAATAAGCAAATGCAGATTGGAATAAGCAAAAATGAATGAAAATTAAGCTTAGAAAAGCTTAATAAGCTACTGACACAAAAAATGGTTATAAAACAAACAAGGGGGGAACTTTGGGCTTATTTTTAAGCCATTAGACAAAAACTTGGGGCTTATTAACTTACAAATCTTAAAAGATTGACCAAAAGTCTATATAAAACAACAATAAAAAGACATTTTGAAAGTTAAATAAGCTATAAAAAAGATGAGTGAAAAAGCTATATGCAGACAAAACTTTTCTTTTTAAACTAAATCTAAATGCTAAACTAGTTGGCTTTTAAAAGGGACAATAAGCAGAAGTGAAAAAGCAAAGTAAGCAAACAAGAATTCGTTATGGGTCCTGGTAAGCTAGATGAAACAAAGTATGCTCAAAATCAATGAGCCAATAAGCAGGAAAATAAGCAACAATAAAGGCAGACTACACTATATTAACTAATTAACTAAATCCTAATTTACAAGCTAACTGCTATGGAATTTTAAGCACACTTAAGCTAGAAGAGATTAAAACAAGATAAGGCAGAGGAAATCTAACAACTAATAAGCTAAAGTAATCAAGAAATAAGCCAAGGAAAAAGAGGCAGAGAGCAGAAATAAGCATATAAGCTCATAAAATGACCCTGCTTACAAACAGTCAATTAGGCCTACTTATGGCTTAAAAATAAGCCATCTATAGGGAACTTATGGCCTAAGGGCTTATACATTCTTAAAGCCTATTCAATATGCTACAAATAACTAAAGAGAAACAGGAATTTGAAATACGTTAACCTATGAAAAAGGGATAAAGAAAAAGGCAATAATACTCAGCAGCTGCTGATTGCTGTATTCTTAACAGACAAAAGTAGTTTATGCAGCCTATAAAATAAGCTAGCCCAAGGACTTAAAAAGCTGAAGTAAGCTAAAATAGATGAAGGCTAAACTACAGACTATCTATGCTACTAATTTTAGGAGCTTAAACAAACACATACTAACCAAAATTTGATCCTAAAGTCCATCAAAAACTGACCCATTGCTTGAAACCAACATGTTTTGACCCATTTGCATATAGACAATGAAACAGTTTAAGAATATTTAATACCAGATTTTAGACTTGAAAGTAGACCCATTTTGAACTTGAAAACATGTCTTTAAACATTACAACTTAATCATGTAGCTATGCATTCTTAAATTAACATTTTCACTGACTTGAAGGTTTAACTATAAAACACTTAAGAAATAGGTTATACTTAATTTTAGCTAAATGAACTATACTTAAGACTAATATGGAGCTTTACTAAAATGTCAAATTGACCTAAAACAAGTTTTATTTACATTTCTACCAATCTTGAACTCTCAAACCAAACACCCCTTAAAAGGGTTTTACACATTTTTATAACTTCAAAAACAGTTTTTAAGCCAAAGTTTGCAAACAAAGTTGAGGATTAGTAAAATGCAAACATAAAGGAGCAAATGTTGACAGGAGGTTTAGAATATAAGCTAAGTAAACAAAATAAGCAGTTAAGAGATATCCAAAGACTGTTTTTACTTAAAAAACTTGGAAAATGGATAATTTATTAATTAAAAAAGGATTACAAAGGCTTTTAGACAGAAATTTAAATGCAAGAAAACATAACTTATTTCATTAAAAATAAAAATTAAAATTAAAACTAAAAAACTACTCCTAGATGCTTCTGTCTTCTTTCTTTTTATAAGCTGTCAAGCTTCTTTGCATTGTGCTAGTTATGTTTCTTTTGTGAGAGCTTCAAAGCTTCAATCTTGGCCTTCAATCTTTCTTGGTCCCCAATCCAGATAATCACAACCCTTGATTTTTCCTTGACCAGTAGAATCACGAGGGATTGCCAACATGGAATGGTATCATGTGACTGGGGTTATAGTGGAGATGAGGGTTAGGTTTTATCCATTGTGTAATTCGTGTTGCAGGGTAAAGGGAAGTGAAAGGTGAATTGGTTTGGCGGGAAAGTGGGTAGGGTTTATCTGGGTTTGATTTTGGGGGTGCAGGGGAAACTTTAGAGAAATGGCAAGAATGCCCCCTGAAAGTATATTGTGGTATTGCAATATTGGTCCTTGTAGTGGAATGAATTTTTGAGGGTTGGTAAGGTTAGCCCTCCAAAGTGTATGCTATTGTTGCAAAATCAGTCCTTTTGGACATTAAGTGAAATGGGCCTAGTGTTTTAACTGTTTGGGCCGAATTATATTCAAAAGGGTGTTGGGCTTTTGGGCTAAAATGGGTTTTGTTTAAATAAGTGGGCTGACCCAGGTCAATAGGTGGGTACGGGTGGGACCACTTTTAACATTTTGTTTTTTTCGGGTTCGGTTTTCGATGCTCATTCCAACGCCGTATCCCGGGGTTGACTTTGACTTCGTTTTGACTTCATAAAATACACAAACGTTGTCGAGTCGATCCAGTAATTTCCATTTGAGCTCCGTTTTTAATCTTTTTGTACCCTTGGCCTCAGTTTTTCGCGCTCTTTTAAAATCCATGCTCGGTTTTGTCCGGTTTGGCTTTAATTTTTGTCTTTTAGTGAATATCCGGTACCTGCACAATACAAACACAAAAACAAGCATATTTATGGCATTTATGTGCGTTTTTGGTCGTTTAGGGTCGATTTATTAGGTAAAAGGTATGTGTAATTACACACATACCCATCGATCAAAATATCTTCCAAATGGAATCATAACACGTTTGCCCGTTCTTCGGGGATTTGTGATAAATAATCCATGGTGATATTTCTACTATTTCCCATTCTGGAAATTCTCTGGTTGGACTAGCAAACCAGTAGGTTTGT
Source organism: Tanacetum coccineum (assembly GCA_026074375.1). Classification (NCBI taxonomy): domain Eukaryota; kingdom Viridiplantae; phylum Streptophyta; class Magnoliopsida; order Asterales; family Asteraceae; genus Tanacetum; species Tanacetum coccineum. The sequence continues at coordinate 28,422 of BQNB010037746.1, read as the reverse complement.
ATGCTCTGCCTTTACTAGAACAAGGTCTGACACTTGCTAAACATAAGTGGCAAACATTCCGCCTTATGTTAGGCCACCAATACAAATTGCTTCAAGTCTTGGGACATCTTGTCAGTACGGATGAATCATATATTTTGACTGATGAGACCCGTGCTTGATTAGAGTTTGCTTAAGTCGCCATATCGCGTAAACCATCTCTGTTGTTTAATCATAGAGTTCCATCATGACACAGGGTTCTACTTTTCTGTTGTGAGGTCTTGTCGGTGCATGCCTCCAACATCTTCTGCTGTGTGGTTTTCAGCTTTTAATGCTTTGGTTTTGAGCTTCTGCATTTGTTTGGGGAAGATTCAAGTAATTTTCATGAACTAAGGCTCAGACCCTTAAGGTCTAATCCTTTCTTTTTTGCTTAATGCATCAGCAACCACGTTCACCTTCCCCGGGTGGTAGCGGATTTCACAATCGTAGTCACTAAGAAGCTCCAACCAACGTCGTTGTCTCATGTTTAACTCTTTTTGGTCAAGAATATATTGTAAGCTCTTGTGGTCGGTGTACACGGTACACTTTGTCCCATATAAGTAGTGTCTCTACATTTTAAGGGCAAACACTACAGCTCTAAGTTCTAGGTCATGAGTAGTGTAGTTTTTCTCATGAATTTTTAGTTGTCGAGAGGCATAGGCTTTAAACCTATATCGTTTTGCATAAGCCACGCACCAATACTCCTATGCGAAGCGTCGTAATAAACAATAAAATTTTCTGATCACTTAGGCAAGGCCAGAATAGGTGCGCTACATAGCTTCTGCTTGATCAACTGAAATGCAGTTTCCTCCTTTTCTCCCCAGTCGAACTTTACATTCTTCTGAGTCAGTTTAGTCATGGACTTTGCGATCTTGGAAAAACCTTCAATGAATCTTCTGTAATATCCAACGAGTCCTAAAAATTGGCGGATCTTTGTTGGGACTTTTTTAGGTGATGCCTAATCTTTAATTGACTTGATCTTTGCAGGATCTACATGGATGCCTTTGCTATCTATCACATGTCCGAGAAACTGTACCTTTGGAATCCAAAATTCACACTTAGAGAATTTTACGTACAACTCCTCTTTTTTTAGTAATTCCAAGATTAGCTTTAGATGCCCTTCATGCTCTTTCTTGTTCTTTGAATAAATTAGTATATCGTCGATAAAGACAATCACAAATTTATCTAAGTACGGCTTGCACACCCGATTCATGAGGTCCATAAATACAGCAGGTGCGTTTGTCAAAACCAAAAGGCATCACTTGAAATTCATAATGGCCATAACGCGTCCTAGATGTGGTCTGGTATATCTCTCGCGGAACAACTCAATTGGTGGTAATCTAATCGTAGGGTCAATCTTCGAGTAGACACTCGATCCTTGCAGTTGATCGAACAAGTCGTCAATTCTAGGAAGTGGATAACGGTTCTTTACCGTCAACTTGTTTAGTTCACGATAATCGATGCACATCCTTAAAATGATATGTCTTTCTTCTTGGACAAATAAGAACCGAAGGCCTCCCTCAGGGTGAAGGGATGGGTCTTATAAAAATTCTTTGTGGATAGTTTTGAAGTTGTTTCCACCAGTTCTTTAATTTCGGATTGGGTTGCCAAAGACGATAAGGCGCCATGCTTACAGGGCGGCACTGAGGTCCAATTCAATTGCGAACTCTACTTGTCGAAAGGGGGTTATGGGGTGGAATACTCCGGCAAGTCTTAAGGAAAGAGTTTAGGAAAGTCTATAACAATCGGAAGTCCTCAAAGTAGTTTCACTCTGTTATCTGTTGGAGCTTCTTCATGGTAATGTGTGCCAAAAAGACATCACATCCCTTTGACAAATACATTTGTGCCTTAGTGCACAAAATGATATTCAGTCGCGATTCTTCCCTTTGGTTGTTCCCATTGCCTTGAAAAATTAGCATCTCTCTTCTGAAAGGAACATGTACAATCTTCTCGTCACAGATGATCACTCCATGATACTTTGTTAACCAATCCATTCCAATAATGACGTCAAAACTACCGAGTGCGACAAGCATCAAGTCGATGTTGAAAGGATGATTCAAGAAGTTTAGAGTGCAACCTTAAATTATGGTGTTAACTTCTATGATTTTCCCATCGGCTAATTCTACGTCATAATAATTTTCTAATGTAGTAGGGGTAATGTCAATCAAGGCACTAAAGGTAGTAGATACAAAGCTCCTATCCGCACCAGTATTTTTGCTTTTTTTTCTCTTTTTTCATTTTTTTTTCCTTTTTTTTATTTCAAACCAATAAATAAGTGTAAAGGCATAAACGGTTGTTGAGAAGAAACGTACCCAAAATGACGTTAGAGTCCGGGCTAGCATCTCTTCCTCTTAACGCATAAGCTCTTCCTTGAGCTACGTCATCCCCATTGCCATTCCCAATGGTTCTTCAGTTTTGGACAATTTTTCTTGATGTGGCCGGTGTTACCACATTCATAGCATGCTCCAGCCTTTTGATTCTTGTTGTTGTTGTTGCTATTGTTGTTATTGGTATTGACTCGACAATCAGTGGTAGCATGGCCATACCTCTTGCATTTTACACACTTGGGTGCACATTGCCCAGTATGGTGGTAATTGCACTTGGTGCACAAAGTTAGGTCCCTAGTATAGACCTTCTTTTCACCAGGGCCAACAGTGTACGCCCTAGCTACATTTTGTCTCTTGTGGGATTGTTGTTGGTGGTTGTTTCTTGACGAATCATCAACCTTCCTCTTGTTTTCATTCTGCCTTTCCGCATAAGTGCGGAGTTTTTGATCCATCAAGTCGTTGGCCAACTCGATAGCAAAGTCAAGAGTCTTGGGCCTTGTAGACATGCAATTTCTATGAATGTTATCAGGAAGTCCACCGATATACTTGTCAATCTTTGCAGTTTCATCAGCAAGAAATTAGGTGCACATCAAGGCTAGTTCTTGGAAACGCTGAGTGTAAGCTGCAACATCGTTTCCCTTGACCTTAAGATTCCACAGATCAATTTCGAGTTTCTTGATCTCACCATTTGGACAATATTTGTCTGATAATTTCTTCTTGAAAGTCCCCCAAGTCATAGCATAGGCATCATCATGACCTAAGGTTCTCACATGGCCATTCCACTAGGTTAGTGCATCACCTAGCAGAGTACATGTAGCAAACTTCACTTGATTTTCAACGGCACAACCGCTAATGTGGAATACTGATTCCATCTTTTTGAGCCATTGATTTAAGCCAACAACGCCTTCAGTTCCCTTGAAGTTCAAGGGTTGGCATTTCATGAAGTCAGGATAGGTACAGACACGTGCAGGTTGCACAGGCCTTCTGATTCCTCCTCCTGAATTTTGGCTATCGTCATCCTGAGTTGAGTTTCTTTGAATTGCCCGATCGATCATAGCTTGAATGGATTCTGGAGTCATGGCGTCGTTTGTTCCTTGTCTTGTTATAGGCATGATTCTAATAATCACAAGAACACAATGTACGTGAGATATAATCACAATGTCGATACAAATGGATATAATAACTATACCACAACACAATGGAAATTAAATAACATGAAATCAACCATAACATCATACGTTAATATTTCATAATATAATGTCGAGTCGTACATGATTCGTTTGGATACAAAATGACCACAATAGATCTTAGTACGGAAGATGAAAATACGTCCTAGAGTCTATTAGCTGGGAATTACCCATAAAACTTAATAGACTATACAAGATAACTAGAAATGAAAAGTACAACTAACAGCTACTACCGGTATCCTCCACCGTATCAATCCGAGCTCTAGCCTCTAGCACATGGGTACGCATAATCTGTCTGACTGCATCATCCTCAGCTCTCTGGCGCTGCCACTCCATACGAGTCATGTGAGTCTCCAGTGTCTCAAGTCGCGCCAACAATGCCCTGTTCTGCGCCTCAGACCTAAGGTAAGCCTGGCGTACCTCTTGTAACTCTGTCTCATAAGCAGTCCTCTGACCTCTCACTACATCAATCTCAAGTCTAATGTCTCTGCGGTCAGTCTGTGCATCAAGAAGCTGTGTATAGAAGTCTTCACTCTCCCGCTTGCGAGCCTGCACCTGGTAGCTGACCCTCAAGTTAACTTCCTCAATGGAAGTCATCATCCTATGCTCAGAAGCCTGTAAAGCTCTAGCATAACCAACATCCTCTGCTCTGTCCGCAGCTCTAGCAATAGTTCGGGCCTCATGACCAGGACTTCTAACCAAACCCTGTCTTGTCCCAATAGTATCAACAAAATCATATTGACCTCTAGATGCTCTAGCAGTAGCAGTAGAACTCTCTGCTATATCACAACTAGGTAGGGGAGCAGTAAGTACAAATCTCCCTCGAGGTGGCATATCCTCCTTGGGGATGTCATCTTTCATACGAATCATGGCAGCCCTATGACCCAGTGGTGCCTGATCATAAGTAAGGTTGATGGGAGGTGGTGATATCATGCCCTGTAGTAAAGTGTTCCTCCATGATAAAGACATAGGTTGCTCAAGTAGGACAGTCTTCCGTACCCTACAGAGACGTATCTAAGAAAAAGGGACCCTAGTATGAGGTAATCTAGGTGTAGGTGCAGATTCATCAGTCTCAAATGCCTCTGTATCCCTGGCTGAGGGAACAGGGTCAACAACAGGTACCACAAAAGAATTAGCCGGAGCTAGGTGCTCCTCCTCCTCTTCGTCCTCAGTGGGCTCCTCATCCTCATCATTTGTATCATCATCATCGTCGTCATCCTCGGGTTTATGCTCCTTACTAGGATCCTCCTAGGGATCCTCATCATCATCCTCCTCACCATCCTCGGGCTTATCTGGATAACCAATAGAATCCACATCAGTATCCTCCTCCATCGAATCTGAGTCGACAATGTATCCAGGTGACTCAGCAGTCGGTGAAGCATCATCAGCATAAGGCTGATCCTTGACCCGAATGTCATCAGCTAATGGTGCATGGAACTCCGGGTGCTCTGGCTCCAGAACATATACTGGTACATGCTCATCCAACTCCATAGGATCAGGTACATAGGCAGGTGATAGTGGGTGTGCCTGTCCTTGTTGGGCGACCTCCTCGTACGGGTCTATCTCCAGAAGCTCGCTGACATTCACGAGTGGAATACCCTATGATGATGGTTCGTTTGAATCGGAAGATACGGACATATAGGTAACAGTAGACGATGCGTTGTCTAATGACATGGCAAATCTGTAACCATAATATAAACTTGTATAAGTATATTATATAAGACCATCATTAATATACGTAATGAAATATTAACATGTATATAACCTATGTAAGCACTTAGTATAACAACTAATGCTAAAATGGTGCATGACGTGTAAGCATGTATACTAAATGCAAATAAGTAATGTATGTATGTCCCTTGAAAACTTTTGAATGACGCAATGTTTGAAAACGGTTATAGACCAAGTAAAAACATTTGACTTGGTTCTCTATAACCTTGGCTCTGGTACGAATCTGTAACACCCCCAAAATGGGCCACATCGGAATAGATTCCCGGGAATAACTTCATAGATCAATAGCAAGGGAAGACAAGATATGAGAATAGACCTCGATAAAGAGTCGTGTAAAATCTGATACATTGAATTTCATAAATGGTTCGTTACAAAAGCTCATAAGCTTAACTTGTTTAACTTGGAAAAGTAAAGATTTCACAACATAATAATATCCCAAAATGTAATGCATGTTAATCTTTAAGATAATATGACTTCAAAAGACGACCATCCAATGTATCCAATACTAGAAAACATGTTTAAACTGTCAACAATAATGTTGGTGAATTTATAGGTTTATAATTTGAATGAAGGGGATAGCAAGATTTCCCTGTAATAAAGTAACAAATACAATATCACAAAAATGTATTACGAAATGCACTAATCTCATGACACTAAAGGTAAACAATGTATGTATATCAAATACATATGAATGATGGTGCCCAATGTAGATGTTCAACCCGTAACATCTATGATTCCAAATGGTATACATTCATCGTTTCTGACCAACCGGTAAACTAGCAAGTGCTACTTTCCCGAATGGGGATGTTAATCCCAAATAGATCTATTCATAAAATTCGCGCTCACATAATGCAATTAACATTTACATCTATGCAATTGACAGTTCATGATGATGAGCATAGTGGGTTATAGCTACTTAGGCAAACTCGTAATATTTGAATTTAAAATGTACTTGCATCCATTTTGTAAAACAAACATGATCTCATCCCCGAGATTTGATAAATGATTGAAAAAGTATAAAACTAGGGACTATAAACTCACATTAACTAATGATAACGAAATAGCAAGGTAGTGGCACAAAAAACGATGCAAAAGACTTTATCCGCAACCTATGGAAAAATAATACATATTTACTAAATGGAAAAATAATAAGCTAAATACTTGCAATCTCGTCCCTAGTGTGTGCTTGAACTCTATTTGAAATAATGATGTTTAAAAACAATTTCTTGTTTTAAAATGGTCAACTTTATTGGGTCAATGTGGTCAAACTATAAGTACGCAATTTACGATTTCAGACTTTTAGAAAACTAGGTCCCATATACTTTAAAACATTAGTTTAGATCAGCCCTTGGTTTAGTCTCATAAGTGGTTCAATATTAATGAAACGTTACGTTAAAGCTAAATCGAAATAAGTGAAATTTTACTTAGTTTATATATTAGACGACTTGGAGTTTTACAATGAATTTATGGATTCGTTATTTAACTATAATGATAACTAAAAATATATTTGAAAACTTGACCATGTCGTCTACAACTTTCGTTAAATAAGTCTTGTCCAAAAAGGTCGTTAAGTTGGTTAAAAATAAGGCTAAACATAGGCGTCTCCGCGAAGTCATTTTGAATACTAATAAAAATAAAGGTTGGTTCAGCATGTATTGTTTGCGTGGTCAGTCGATTTGGGATCAGAATTTGTTTGACCTCGATACTCAACGCTAGGACGAAACAAAAATATCTTAATAAACTAGGTCCCACTGGCTCTAATTTAACTTTTATAAACTTTATGTGATGGGGTCGTTAACAGGGTCAAAAAGTGGTCGAAAGATGAGGATGCATGTTGGCCAGAGCTGACTGGGTGCACACCAAGTGTTTGACAATTTGTCGACACCCGTGATGAACACCCCTTTTTAACTACAAATCATGAGCTGGTTACAAACTAAATGAATGGATTTTAATTCTATCTTAAAGCTGGTACATCAATGCTTTGATTATATTATTTGGTTCGTCATTTCAGTAAATAGAAATGTACACAATAATTCGAAGAAAAAAGCTACGCTGATCGTTTTCAAGTAGTTAAAAAAGTAACCATTTTTACGGCCAATCTATTGAGACCTACTAAATCTTCGTCCCTTGACGAAAGGTAGTGATTCGGGTGCAAATAATACTCGTTATATGTCCTATTTATGAAATATAATTACTTCCCTCTTTTATTACATCTAGTGGCTGGGTAAGGATACTTAGAACAACACGTAATGGTCTAGTGTTTAAAAAATCCAATAACACATGCGTTTTATGTTTCAAACCAAAAAGTGAGCCCCAAGCAACAAATGGTCTTAAGTATTTTAAACCAATTACCCTAGTATAAGCATGGTCCATAATCCCATTTAGTCTCTGACCAAATTTTAATAAAGGATTTTGATGTTATATGATTTTATATATCAGAAAGTACTAATAGTGTTTTTTTGTTTCTTACATAATACCAAGTCACGACTACAAAGCAAAACTATAAGCACATAAAAAAGCTAAATAACAAGAACTATATGCCACATTCAAAGACGAGCGCGAAGGAGACTATACTCAATGACGATGATGAATACTCGGCCCTTATATCCTTCACGTATACAAAACCAAGCACTCGATCCAAAAACCAACCACGGTTGTTTTCACTCCTTGTAATCACGAACACGGACGTTGTTTACTACCTTAATGTGGTCGGTCAACAAGAAAATGAAACACTAACGAAACTAGTTAGGGTTTCGTTGGAGATGTTAGGGTTTCTAGGGTTTATGGAGGAAGTGATGGTGTGAGGATTGTGTGTGTATGTGTCAAATCAGAAGTAGGAGAACAAGGGAAAACCAAAGTGATGAGAGTATTATGATAACTAGATTGTATTGTTTCTGTGTTTTCAAAGAAGTATACCTGGTCTTTTATGCACAAATAAGAGGCAAGCATAGTTGTAACACCCCTAAAATGGGTCGCAACAGAATCTGGGTCTGAGAGTGTTACTTCATAGATCAACAACATAAGATATGAGAACGACCTCTATATGAGTCATTTAAAATGATACATTGGATTAAATAAACTTGTTTGTTACAAAAGCTCGAAGCTTAAATTGTTCATCCATGAAAATGTAAAGATTTTAACACATAATAGAATAATCTCAAATTGTAATGCATTTAAATCTTCATGCAAAGTGGTTTCCAAAATGTTGACCCCAATGTATCTTTGCTCTTGTACCTTATTGACTTGAGAAAAAGATGTTTTAAAATGTCAATATAAAGTTGGCGAATTCACAGGTTTGGTAAATGTATAAAGTAGGACCGCAAGATTTCTAAATGTATGATAAGCAACGAATACAATATCACAAAAGTAATTACGAAGTGCACTAAGCTCATGACACCGAAGCTCGACATCTATGTATGCAATTTAATGCAAATGAGGGCCCGTGTAGATGTTCAAACCCGAAACATCCAAATTGTTCTGACATGTATACATTCGTTGTTTCAGTACATTCTCACCCGTACGGGGATGTCAATCCCAAATAGATCTATTCATAACATTCGCGCTCGCTAACTAGCAATTGACAGTTCATGATAGTGGGCAATAGTGGGTTTAGCTACTTAGGCCAACTCGTAATTTATTTAAAAGAGTACTTGCGTCCAAACATAAAACAATGCATGTTTCTCACCCCAAAGTTGTAAAACAATATAATGAATAAAAGCGGGGCTATGAACTCACCGTAAGTGAATGATTGATTATCTAAATCAAATAAGTGAATCGTCTCGGCAATCCGAATGCAACCTAATTAATTATAGGTCGTATGAGTATATTGCATTTTATAAATAAAACATCACATGTTATATAGTTACACCACCACCTAATAGTTCTTGTTAAATCTCTAAAAGTTAAAATAATAGTTAAACCGTACTTTGTTAAATAAAGGTGTATGTATTTGTACCCGTAAAGAAAAATATCATTTTTGTTTACTAATGTATTATTTGTTAAAAATATATGATTTAATATTTTTATTGATTACGTATTAATATTATATAATTAATTTAATTGTTTTTATAAGATAATGTATAAAAGTAAAAATAGTGCACAAGGTTTTATAAACCTCGTATCTTTATCGTTTTAACTCCGTTTTAAGTGTTTCTTATGTCCACGGCTTCGTATTTAAGAAATCTATCAAAATATTATATTTATAAAAATTAACCCTCTGATGAACAGTAACATTTACTGTTCATAACAGTTCATATAAACCATTTTTATGCAATTAATTATATATAACTTGTAAAATACATAACTTGTTCATTTTAATTCCGTTTCTCGAGTTTCTTATGTCCTTGGATTCCTTATAAAAAGTACTATATTTATAAAATATTCATTTTTATATATCAGATCTGTAACAGTAGGCATTTGTATAAAATAACTTTTATAAAATAACTTTTATACCGATATTTAGCTAACCAGCCCATACCGATCACGGCATGATATTTAGCTAACCAGTCCATACTGATAATGACGTTAAAACTACCCATCTTTATAGGCTTCAAGTCGATGTTGAATGGATGATTTAGAAAATTCAACCGTATAAGTGTATTAACCCAGATTATTCTACCGTCAGCTAACTCGACGTCATAACAAATACCAAGTCTAATTAGTTGGATGATACAATCAAGGAGAACAAAATGCGGTAGAATGAAATTCATCGGACCGATTATCAAATAAAATCGAAGCATAACAGTTATTTTGAAGGAACGTACCCGTAACAATATTAGAGTTCGGGTTTGTTCCAACAGAGCCCACATCATAAGCTCTTGCTACAGCATTTCCATTTCCAGCCCGATTTCCTTGATTTCCATTCTTTAGCTTTGGGCAGTCACTCCTAAAGTGACCTTGAACTCCACACTCAAAACAAGTGATGCCTCTTGGATTTGGCCCTTGGGCTCTCTGGTTATTGTTGTTGTTGCTGTGGTTGTTGTTGATGGTAGCAGCAGGTCAGCCTTTACAGTCACGGGCTGAGTGGCCAATCTTTTTGTAGTTAGTGCACTTTTGAGTACATGGCCCATCGTGGTGATAATTGCACCTGGTACATAGAGGTTTGGTTCCTCCATAAGGCTTCTTATCTTGAAGGCCCAGCATCGTAAGCCCATGCCACATTATTCCTTTAGAACGGCTGTGTGGTTTGGTTGTATTCTTTGAAGTATCTTCAAATTTCCTTTTGTTCTCTGCTTGACGTTCAGCCACAGTGAGCATCTTTTTATCCATCATTTCAGTAGCAAACTCAATTACCTCTTGCATTGACTGAGGCTTCGATGCCTTAACACTGCCATGAATGATGTCAGGAAGGCCACCGACGTACCTTTCCACTTTCGCTGATTCCTCAGGGAACATTCTATCGCACATCAGTGCCAACTCTTGGAATCGTTGGTTGTAAGTCAACAAATCTGTACCTCTTACCTTTAAGTTCCAATACTCAAATTCCAGCCTTTTGATCTCGCCCCTAGGGTAGTATTTATCTGTTATCATCCTTTTTAAAGTCGTCCATGGCATTGCATATGCAACATCCTGTCTGACAGCCCTTACATGGGAGTTCCACCACGTCAAGGCACTTCCTTAAAGAGTACAAGATGCATACTTAACTTGACTTGTGATGGCACAGTTGCTGATAAGGAAAACAGATTCCATCTTCTCCACCCATTGGGTCAGACCAACGACTCCTTTAGTGCCTTTGAAATTCATAGGATGGCATTTCAAGAAATCAGTGTAAGTGCATTCTCGTTGAGTAGGCACTTGCCTTCTTTGGCCGGTTCCCAAACCATGGCTGTCATCGCCATCTATGCTCCTGCTTGCATCACGTTCTGCTAATGCATCAGCAACACCTCGATCAATAAAAACCTGAAGTTAAGCATCAGTGACAGTTGTGGTAAGAGTGGTTGTGGCGGCGGGTGTTGCCCTTGTGGTTCTTCTTTTTGGTGGCATTTTCTTCAAAATCACAAGAAATATAATACACGTCAGATTTCATACAGTCATAACGCAACATGACATATGCATAATAAATAAAATGAGATCACAACCCATAGTGAAATATACAACTGAAGCGAAATTAACAATGACATAAATAAATCAACATCCATACATAACAACATCGTTAATCATACATGATAGCCCTGATTACAACATGTTCAGTACAATGAGATACAAAAGTGAAAATATAGACCTAAGGCGGTGTTAGCTAGGGATCACCCATATTACTTAACACGCCATACAATGATAGCTAAAAAGATAAAACAAAAGTCCCCCCGATAGCCTACAACAGGGAGTAACCCGCATAAGAACATAATAGGACTATATAGGAATAGCTATAAATGATAACATGACTAACATCCTGCTGCCCGCCTCCGCTTTGCCCTCTGATGAGGCTCTGGGTCTCTAGCCTCTAGTGTCGCAATACGTCCAAGTGCTGTAGTCAACTGAGTCTGAAGTGATGTGGTCTGAGCAATCAATGTGGCAACCTGTGCCTCCAGTGTCCTAACATGTGCCTCTATGGCTGCACTCCTCTCCTCAGAACTAGTCCATGCTATGCGAGCATATATAGCCTCTCTATCTATAGCCAAAGCTGTGCGGCGGTGTTGTATCCTCTCTCTGTATAGTGTGTTGACTAGGGCTCCCAAGTAAGCCCGGTCATCATGTGCCTCCTCAAATCGTACCTCGAACTCCTCAGTCCTCTGTCTAACAGTAGTATCAAGCTCTGTCACTCTCTGGTCGACCCCCTCCAAGGTGGTCGGCGCTATCTCCATCATAGCCTCAACAATCTCATCCCAAGTGTCAACCGCTGGGGTAGACCCTGGCTGTCTTGCGGCACCAGCCGCTGAACTCTCCCCGATCTCGTATCCGGGAGCGGGAGTAGTAAGACAAGCTCTCTTCCGAGGCGGCATATCAGCCTCGGGAATATCAGTCCTGGGGGAAGTAGGTGGGAGTGGTAATGGTGGTGATGCATCTGCAGCTCTCATCCGAATCCCGGCTGCCCTATAGCCTAATGGTGCTCCTGTATCAGTAGGGCTAGTAGTGAGTGGTGATGGTAAAGGTAATGGTAAAGATGCAATAGGTAGTGGTGGTGTAGGTGCGGCAGCATGCTCAGCAATGCGTGCCTCCATGGATGCCGACATCGGTGGCTCAGGTCTGACAGTCTTCCGTGCCCTACGGAGACGTGTCTGGGCAAAGGGGATCCTAATCTGAGGTGCTCTCGGTGTAGGTGCAGACTCATCAGTCTCAAATGCCTCTGTATCCCCAGCCGAGGGAACAGGGTCAACCATAGGTATAGCAGAAGAGTCGGCCGGAGCTAGGTGCTCCTCCTCCTCCTCGTCCTCATCCTCGTCCTCAAAAGGCTCCTCATCGTCATCAGCATCATCATCATCAGTGTCATCATCGGAGGGCTCATCATCTCCATCCCCTCCGTCAGCAGGGTAATCAGCATGCTCCTCCTCGGAGTCCTCCTCCGGATCCTCCTCTGGATCAGAATCAGGTACATAGCCTGGTGATAGGGCTACGGAGGCATCATCGGGTAGAGGCTGATCCTCCGTGGGTGCCTCATCATCAGATGGCGCTAAGTACTTGGGGTACTCAGGCTCAGGTACATATGGCAAATAAACGGGTGAGGGTGGGTGTTCAGGGCCCGACACATAATCGGGAGATGGTGGGTGCTCAGGTCCTGGCACGTATTTATGAACTGGTCTACCGCTGCATGGGTAGTCCACGTAGTCCTATCTGATTGACTCATAAGAACCCATCAGATATCTCCTCATCGACTCCCCAAAAGACTCTCCCTGGTTCGGAATCAGTGTAGACAGATGTGTAGGTGACAGCGGATGATGCAGAAGACATGACTGCAGAAAGATAAATAAACTTATATAAGTATATTATATAAGACCAACATAGTATATATGTAGTATAATATAAACATGTACACAGATCATGAAAGCATATAGCATAACCAACTAATGCAACTCAATAGTGTATGTGTCCCGTAAAAAACTTTTGTATGATGAAATGTTTAAAAATGGTTATAGTCCAAGTAAAAAAAACATTTGACCTGATTCTCTATAACCTAGGCTCTGATACCAATCTGTAACACCCCTAAAATGGGTCGCAGCGGAATAAGGGTCAGAGAGTGTTACTTCATAGATCAATAGCACAAGATATGAGAACGACCTCTATATGAGTCGTTAAAAATTGATACATTGGATTAAATAAACTTGTTTGTTACAATAGCCCGAAGCTTAAATTGTTCATCCATGAAAAGTAAAGATTTTAAGACATAACAGATATTCCCAAAATGTAATGCACCCAAATCTTTATAGTAATGACTCCAAAATGGTGACCACCAATGTATCAGTGATCTCGTACCTTATTGACCTGAGAAAAACATGCTTTAAAACGTCAACATAAAGTTGGTGAATTCACAGGTTTAATAAATATATAAAACAGGACCGCAAGATTTCCAATGTAAGACATGTAACACATACAATATCTCAAAAGTAATTACGAAGTGCACTAAGCTCATGAACACCGAAGCTCGACATCTATGTATGCAAATTAATGCACATAATGTGCCCGTGTAGATTTAAAACCTGTCAACATCCAAATTGTTCTGACATTATACATTTCATGTTTCAGTAACATACGACACAGGTGATTGCTACTCACCCGAAACGTGGATGTAATCCAAATAGATCTATTCATAACATTCCGCTCGCTAACTAGCATTGAACAGTTCAGGATAGTGGCAATAGTGGTTTAGCAACTTAGCCAACTCGTAACTTGTTAAAAGGTACTTACGCCAAATGTAAAACATCATTTTCTCACCCTAAAAGTTGTAAAACAATAAATTGTATAAAGCAGGCTATGAACTCAACGTAATGAATGATGAATTATCTAAATCAAATAATGAATCTCTCGGCAACCGATGCAACCTAATTAATTATAGGCCGGATGAGTATGAATGTATTATATATCACATAAAGCATCACATGTTATATAGCCACACCACCCCTAATCGAGTTTTTTATTAAATCTTAAAATTTAAATTAATAACTAACCCTAACTTTGTTAAAAAAATAAATGTACTTGTACCCCGTAAAGAAAAATGTTATTTTTATTTACCAATGTATCATTTGTAAAAATATATGATTTAATGTTTTTATTGGTTACATAATGATATTTCATTATTAATTTAATTGTTTTATAAAAATAATGTATAAAAGTAAAAATAGTGCGCGCGATTTTAAAACCTCATATCTTTATCGTTTTGACTCCGTTTTATACGTTTCTTATGTCCACGACTTCGTATTGAGAAAATCTATCAAAATGTCAAACTATAAAAATCAAACTCGATGAACAGTAACATTTACTGTTCATAACAGTTCATAAAAACTGTTTTTATGTAATTAATTATATATAACTTATAAAATACATAACTTGTTCATTTTAATTCTCGTTTTCACGATTTCTTATGTCCTTGGGATTCTTCAGACGGTACTATGTTATAATTTTTATTTTTATATACAGATCTGAAACAGAAAATATTTTATAAAATGAACATTTATACAATTAATTAACGTAAACTCGTAAACGTCATATCTCTTCGTATAATCCGTTTTTCATGGTCTTTATATGCAAACGAGTCCTTTGAAGATACAAATTTAATAAAATATAAAATGTATGGGTTTAATGTCGAATCCAAACAGTAGGTATTAAAAGTTAATTAGGGTTTATGATTAATAAAACTAGTTTTATGAATTACCTTTCATTAGTAACTTGCTCTATAATTTTTACAAAGTATAAACCATATATCTTACAAATATTAAGTCCACCTAAAAGTCCTTAACAACTGTCCCAAATAAAATTCCATGTTCTTGTGATCTTTTACACATCAACTTGTAAATAAACCTTCAACACCATTTAATTTGTAAATCATTCATATAAATTATTTAACACTTTTACTAAGCATGTACCTTTATTTTGACTATTATTTCACCACATACACAATTAAATTCGAATTATTTAAGCTTTAAAATACTTCATGTATCATAAAAATGAATCTAGGTGGTGTCTAACTTATATAACAAGTATGTACACAAACGATAATGAATAATAAGCATGAAATGCTTTAAATAGACCCCCCCCTTATAGAAAAAAAAAAAAGGAATTGAGTAGGATGATGAACACAAGACAAAAACCCTAACCAAGATTCCAAATCCAAAACCCTAATCAAGAAAACCCTAGATATTATTAGGAACAAAATATTATTACGTATCTTAATAATATACGGTCCAATTTACCTCCCCAATTAAAGATATAGAGAATTACGTATCATTAGAATGTACATTGTCTTGTGGTATTTTCGCATGACCTTATACATATTTATTTGGAACATATATTTCAAAAAAATGGTTGCTCAAGTGGTAAGGGGCTTGCTTGATATGTCTGAGGTTCCATGTTCGAATCTTTACTATGTAACATTTTTAATTAAATTCGGAATTTCTAAATTTCTATAAATTTATGCATTAATTAATTCGTAAAATAAAAAATAAAGAGTAACTACAACCCGTTGGGCCTTGTGGTTTTGCGTTGACCAGCGTACCTAGTCCCTATGACCAACAAAAGTTGCACCCATCCGTCCTTAAAGTGTAAACGTTTTCCGCCATTCGTCCCTGGTCGATAGAGACCCTTAAAGGACTAACGTCTGAAAACTTTACCACTTAGGACGATGTGCAACTTTTTTTAGTGTCAAGGAACCTAGGGACTGCTGGTCAACACTAACCACAAGGACCACGGTGAGTTTTACTCTAAAATAAAAATTCCGAATTTTCATGATATAAATAGTGATGACATGGACAACCAAGATGACATGTCATTATGACGTAGAATAAAATAGTCAAATGCCTTTTGTTAAATAATATATATATAAATTAAGAATATATATATATACAGCCTCAGCCCTCCGTGGACGGGTTCTTTTAAAAAATTGTTTTAGGGATTATAAATAGATTTAAAATGGATATAAATTCAACTATATATAGATAATTGAAATTTATTATAATTAGTCAGAAATTTAAAATAAAGTAACAAAATACTTAGCGAGTGAATGTTAAAGTTAAATGTACACTTAATAAAATTAACATTGAGAATTAAAATAAAACAAATAATATGATTATAATAAAATGCAAGTCAGCTCCAAACAAAGAAACATGTTTTTCATTCAACATAAACATATAAAAAATTCAACTTTAGCCTCAAGCTTTGGCGGTTCTTGGTATTTATGATGATGCGGATATTAGTAGTCTAGTTGACGTGCCCGCGGTTTCGGCCACGACCACGTCCCCTAGACTGGGGGGACATGATGACGTATAATACTTTTGTGGACTTTGTAGCTACTAATGGGCTTTCGGCCCATGTATAGCGGTCTTGGAACGCGGTCACGGGCACAGTGCTTCATAGATCCATATGCCGCGGTTATTATCCGTAGCCGCGATATTATTGTGAGTTATCTTTCAGAGTAGATAAACTAATCAAACAAAAGATATACTTTACTTATTTGAACCAGTAAGGATAATAACAAATCCTGACAATCCCAGCCGCATCTTGGGCCGAAAGTTATGGAAACCCTAAGGGGTATTCAGCCTATAAAAGGAGCATAATGATGGTCAATACAGGTATCTCAAAAACCCTAACCACATACAATTACTCTCTAAACCGTATACTTACTCTCACGCCGGAGTCCAATCATAGGATCCGCTCCCACGATAAGATTAACGGTGTTTGTTCCCTTGTGCAGGGGTCCTTCAATGAATTCACTTGGTACAAGAATAAGGTGCTCCACATCCGAATAGCCGCCTATTCGGATCAAGCTAGACCTAACCAAACTTTTGTATCAACAGTAAGTGAGTAGATCGATATTCAAAACAAAAGTTGCTATAGAAGAGTAATTATTTAGGTATGGTTTGATCTTCACATATTCTATGATCTATTTTTTTTATTTGAATGTAATAAAATGTCTATGTGTTATGTGTTATGATAATTATAACCATGCAAAGTGGTTTTTATTTGGTGGTCATTGGTCTTTATTTCATTACAGTTGTGCATATGTGTTTTGTTATTTGTTTTCTGTGAATAATTGTTTATTAATTGTTTTTGTTATAGGCACGAGTATGATGACAAAATGAAGATTACTATATGAAGAGTGCACATGTGTTTTTTTTTTGGGTAAAGGGTTACCCCGGTAAAGTATATTAATCACAAAAACATTTAAGTACAATGGAATGCGGCTGAAATACCACATTAACCTCAAGCACAAGCTTGAACTACCACTACCTCAAATGGGACATGCCCCAAATGAAATACATAAAAAACTAAAATACGTCCCAATTCTCCTTTGCAATCTTCCAAGCCGAAAGCTCAATTAGCCACACATAAGACATACACATCATAAAACAATCAGCACACATAGAGCCTAAAGGATCTGGGCATCTTCCAACGATCAAGCAAACTGATCACCTTAGCCGAGTTCTTGAATTTAAACGATAAGAGTATATTAATCACATAGAGTGCACATGTGTTTTGTACATATCATCTAGCGAGAAGATAACCGTGATAAATATTTAAAGAGTAAAGATACAAATGCATGCCGTAGATACATGTGCACATGAACTAACTTGAGTACGTCTATATAAGGGCATATGGATGAACTCAAATGCACATATGCATAAAAAGAAATCAAGAGTGTCCAATGAGGGAAAATACATGTGCATATATGTCAACATATTCTTTACTTTTAGAAATTTGTATTTGAATTGTATATCACATGATTTTAAATTGTATATGTGTTTCTTTTGAATTGTATACAATACATGTAAAATAATACTTTTAGTATGCAATTCCATGCACATGTGTAAAATTTTTATAAGCAAAATATTTATGCAAATTTTTTTTTGGGTAAAGGGTTTCCCCGGTAAATATATTACACCAAAAAACATTTAAGTACAAAGGATGAGGGTGAAGTCCCTCATCTCAGTCCATCTGGACGCATACAAGCTTCAAAAAGCTACTAACCTAACCACAACATAAGAATGACAAACCATTCTTATGACAACTGAAGAAAGTAAAACAATGTCTTTTGGCTGTTTCTATCTTAATCTTTTGGTTGTTAATACGATGGATGTTGGTTAGGGCTTGATTCATCACGTGGTTGGAACCCTATTTTTTAGGGTTTTTGTCTTTTGCTGCTAATCGTTGTTGCTGTTGGTTTGTTGTTTGTGTGTGGGGTTTAATAGTATGGAGAGAGGGTTTGTATCGAGTAGTTCTACGAATAAGAAAGACGCTGGAGAAGGTATGACGAAGAAAGACTCTTTATTCTGTGATTTAGCAAGCAAAATCACGAATATTGATGGAAAGATAATTGGCAAGGATGGTAAACCACTAAGATCTGTTAGACGCGTGGTCTTTCAGGATCCGATTACTGTTACAGAGGTGAACAAGGCTGATGTTGCAGAGGTTAGTTGTAATGAAGCTTGCGTGAAGGATCCAAATAGTGATGCTGATGGAATTATGAATAATCCCATGCAAAGGTCATTTATAGAAGTTGTAAGCCCGGGTTCTGCTGATAAACAAAGGGGAAGTGAGGTGCCTAAACAAAATGTTAATGAAGAACCAGTTGTGGCCAAACGGGTTAACTTTAGAGCTCTTATTAATAAGGAGCAGGTAGCTAATAATGATACGGTACTCCCAAAGGCTGCCATGGAAGATGTGAAATCCAGGTATGATAATACACTTATTGGGTATTTTGTTGGAAAAAGTCTGGCATTCTCCATTGTCCAAACTTATGTTAAGAATACTTGGGCTAAGTTTGGTTTGTCGAAACTTATGAAAACTGATAATGGGGTGTTTTTATTCAAATTTGAAACTAAAGGAGGCATGGATCAAGTGCTTGAACGAGGTCCATGGTTAATTCGTAATACACCTCTTATTCTTAATAAGTGGTCACCTAATAGTTCGTTGAAACCTGATGAGGTATCTAAGGTGCCGGTTTGGGTTAAATTGTACAATGTCCCCGTGGTTGCATATTCGGATGACGGGCTGAGTTTGATTGCTACGCAAATAGGGAAACCAATTATGTTGGACGCTTTTACAAGCTCTATGTGTGTTGATTCATGGGGACGGATAAGCTTTGCTCGTGCTCTTATTGAAATCCATGCTGATTCAGAATTAAAGAAAGAGGTTAGAATGGCTATTCCGGTTGATGATGATGATGATGGGACTGATTATACTAGTGAAGTTATCCGTGTGGAATATGAATGGACGCCGCCACATTGTTTGGATTGCAAATTATTTGGTCATAATTCTAGAAAATGTCCTAAAAAGGTATGTGAGCCGGAGGTTGTTGATAATTCGGATAAAAACAATGATGGTTTTACCGATGTGGTAAATAGGAAAAACAAAGGGAATAAGGTTGCTAATCAAATGCCTAAGAACCAGATTGCGGGTATTCAATTTCATAAGCCTAAATTAAGCTTTTATAGACCGATTAATAAGCAGGTCAATGACAAGCAAACTAAGAAGAAATCGGCTGCTAATGATAAGGCTTCTACATCGCATTCTAGTGGTGAAAAAAGTACTCCGACTTCTAATGCGTTTGACGCTTTAAACTCGGAGGAGTAGGCTGAATTTGGGGATTCGAATCCTATAATAGAGACAGCTCATGTGGACGGGGATGCTCAAAATCTTAAATCTGGTACTGAGGAAGCTGTAAAGGAGCAACAACAGGATAATTTGTGGTCAAAGTTTAAAGCGGCAAAGGAAGCTTCTAAAAATAATCCTAGATCCTCGCCAGTTGTGGAGGATTCAGAGGAGGATGAGGTTTATTGTTCAAATGTCGAATACACTTCTAGGGTGGGTAGCGGTTTCTCTATGGATGAAGATGATTTGGATAGCTATGATGGATATGAGGCTCAGGTTTATGATATTCCTGAGCGGCTACAAACTTATTGTGATGGTTTTGATATCCGTTTAAATAGTCGTGGTAGGAAATAGGTTGTCGTTATTTCCTTGTTTTCCCTTAAGAATGGCATGTCATTCTTATGTAGTGGTTTGGTTAGTAGCTCTTTATTTTGCTTGTTAGTGCCCATATAACGGGCTGGGTTGTAGGACTTCACCTACACCTTTTGTACTTAAACGTTTTTTGGTAACATTTACCAGGGAAACCTTTACCCAAAAAAAAAGTAAAACAAATACTTCCTAACAATAATCTATACGGATATTAGAATGATAAACTTTGAACATTAAAAATACATGTATATTTA
The DNA here is from genome assembly GCA_026074375.1 of Tanacetum coccineum. Lineage (NCBI taxonomy): Eukaryota > Viridiplantae > Streptophyta > Magnoliopsida > Asterales > Asteraceae > Tanacetum > Tanacetum coccineum. The sequence continues at coordinate 7,806 of BQNB010037746.1, read as the reverse complement.
CATTACTTGAAAAAACACAAACGCACCTTACCAAACATACATGCTCGAAATAACACAAAAAGTTCCTAAAATTTAAGGACTAAAGCTTAGCTTGAGGTTAATGTGGTATTTCAGCCACATTCCATTGTTCTAAACTGTTTTTTGATCAAATTATTAACGAATGAGATTGGTTCTCGCAGTTCTGTACATTTATTTGGTTCTGAAAAGAACCTCACCCTACATATATATATATATAGGCTCCGGTTCCGTTGAGAAGGTTTTTATTTTGAAAAGATTGAGAAATCTACGTTTGAGCAAATTGATTCATATTTTTTGATTTGATTCACAAGTAAACATCATTTAATAGTGAATCAAAGCTATAAATCACAAATTTGATTCACAAATCATTGCTAAAATCGAGTTATGGTAATGATTCCTTAAATTTGTATAGAAGATCCAGTATTTTACTTATATTGCAAAAACGAGAGATTTTTTAACATTGATTCTAATTTTTTTACACATTTTGAATTATAATCACATTAAAATGAGTTTTGCGCTTGAAAAACTTGAATCAAAGTTAAGAATCTATCATTTTTGAAAACCTTCTCAATCTTCTAAAAAAAAAACCTTCTCAATCGATCCGGATTATATATCTATCTATCTATAACCTATATAAAAGAAGGTTGTTGATTTTTTGATCTTGAAGCAAAAAATGGAGAAAATGACACCTGTAAAATCAAAAATAATCGATGGCTGACATTGAAAGTTTACACTGGACATTTAATTCTCAAAAATAAACCATTCAAACCATCATCTAGAGCCTCACCTTGAAACAATATTCTATCCATAGATCTGTGAAAATAAATATCGATTCAAATTCATTAGTAAACACCGATTATTTTTTATTACTCTAATCATTCATCTTTGAATTAACCAAAAAAATCCAAAAATCAAGAATCTCCAATCTAATTAATCAATTATACGAACGAAACATGATTTCTTCAATCTACAGATCGGTAAGCCGTTATATGATAATCAACCTTGGAGGGCAATTACATGGTTTCTTTCTCAGTTATGTTCAGGAACATCAACTTTCCAGGTATACTTTCTTATATCTAATTTTTTAATTTTTAATTTTTTATGCTATACTAAAACGATTTGATTGTTATAATATTTAAAATAAGATATCTTATTTTCAAAAACTGTTTATCAGCTTCAAAAACTGAGATGATTGTGTTTTATTAAAACGATTTGATTGAGATAATTGTGTTTTATTACCTTCAAAAACTTTTTAATGGGGTGTTTAGGATTGCTTATTTTCTGAAACCAAAACCTTGCATACGAATGATCGGCAGCTGCATTTGACGTTTTAGGTTATGAGTTACTATGTATATGGATATATTGACTGTTGTATAGAGCTAATAGTTTAGGCTACGCTAATTGTTAGCAAATCGTTGTTGTAATAGGCATTAAGAGAAGCCCACAAAAGAGTGGTAGCAGCTCATTATAAATAGCCGGTGTGCGTGTTCTATGGGTCAAGGTAAGTCGAATTGTTACTACATTCACATAATCTATATATTGCCTGTAGTATAAATCTGATAGTTTTTAGCTATACTAATTGTTAGCAATTTGCTGTTGTAGCAACCGTTAACAGAAACCCATGACAAAAGTGGTAGCAGCTCATACATGAATAATCGGCATACGTGTTTTGTGGGTCAAGGTAAGTTGAAGTGTTGCTACATTCGCATTGTGGTATTTGCATCGAGAAACTGTACTACTGATTAATGAGCTAAGACGGCTTTTAAAATTACAATATTATGATGCAAACGAGGATGCTGTTGTCCTTTAAAAATTTAACGATTGCAGGTTTTAATTTGTTACTTTTTGTTCAGAAACTCAATGAGAGGCCTGTTCATGTTACTTTGGATACTGCGCATGCTCCTTGCACTGAGTTGGGACGTACCTCTGGGAAGAAGATACTCATTAGGTGCAAGCTTGTGTGGCTTGAACCAGAATATACCAGCCCCAAACAACACGCTCCAAACCATTCTAACCAAATTCAAGTTTCGTAGCGCTTTCAGTTGTATATGTTTAGCCAGTTGTACACTTTTGCCTTATCTTAGCCGATGTTCATTTTGAAATGTGCAGGAAAGGACAAAAAAAAAGAAGTTGAAATTGACGAGAAGACTCGACTGGAAGATGCTTCAAGGACTGATGAATGATATGAGTTTAACTCAAAAATGTCTTTGAGCAACAAGAGCTGAAGCAACGACATCCATAGTCTTGCTGAGAGGGTATGTACTAATTATTTTCATTTAGTTGGGTATGTCGAGATGGGTTGGGTTGGGTTACATTTAGTTGATAGAAAATATGTCGATATATCATGTGAAAAAGTTTAAACATCGAACACATGCAAAACTATAATTCTTTTTTGAACAACCAAACAAGTCCATTATATTGATGAAAAATCCACCATAAAAACCACAAAAAAACCCCTATCAACAATTGCAGCCACACACTAGCCATATAATCTATAAGAGGCCAAAACTGCCAATCGTATTATGTCTAAATTCATTTCATTCAGCTCATAATGGACAAAGATTATATAGAACCATACAAAAATGGTTATGTAATATATATAGTCCACATAAGTAAATGCATAAGCAACACTACAAATAGCACGTCCATGTTTGTCACTATCTGAAATGAAATTTCTGGATATACTTGATTTTTTTAATGCAAGTTGAAAAAATATATGATTAATGAGAGTTTTAATAAAAAAGAGTTGGTTTTTTTTATGTTTTAAGCATTTCAATGGGGCATGCATACATAGTTATGACGATCTTATGTTTTTGCACTTGCTACAGTACTGCAATAAATGATGTTGACGAAAAAGGGCTCCGACATATGGTATTATGCCGTGTGATTTTGGGGAATGTAGAACTGATTCAATCTGGGTCAAAGCAGTTTTATCTAAGTGGTCCAAGCTTTGATAGTGGTGTTGATGATTTGCAAACTCCCAACAATTATCTAATTTGGAACATGACTATGAACACACACATATCTTCCCTGAATGTGTAGTTAGTTTCACGATGTCTCCGACAATCAAAGGTTGTAATTCATACTCTTATACTATACATGAAATAGGATTTAGCTCTATTATCTTTAAACTTCTTTTCACTATTTTATTGCCAGGGAATCCAGCAAGATAGCAAGGCGTCAAGAGTCACCTCACTCCTAGGTTCATCTTCAAGCAAAATGGTACAATTTATTAAGAAATTACAATTTTAAATTGTAATTTTTTTGAAGGCATTCCCTAATAAAAGCATTGAACTTTTTTAACATAATATTATGTATTATTATAATTTAGGGGAAAAACTACCCTCAAGTGGAAGATATGAACGTCTCACCTTTAGAAAAGGTTCCAAGTGTTGGTTCGAGCGCACCCAGGGATCCTAACTCACCATGGATGTCTTTCTCTGAGTTGATTGAAGCTGTTTATGATAAAGTAGCCCCAAATGATATGAGATTAATACATGTGTTCTATGAATCCTTTAGAGTAAGTAACCTTTTTAACTTATATATTGTCTTTTGTAAAAATCTCATCTTTGTAGTGATTTTTGCAGGCCAAGAAGATGAACACAGACGAGTTTATTAGGAAACTCAGATTAGTAGTCGGGGATTAGATCATGAGGTCTACAATATCTGTCCTCCAGACCAAGGTATGTTTCAATCAACTTCCTATCAATTGTGTGTCCATCTGTGCAAGGGTCAAATGTGATTTAAAAAATTAAAATCTTGCAAGCCTTTTGAGTCTATATCATAGATACTAAAAACAGAACAATTTCATGTTTGCATATGCTTTTGTTATGTATAGAGATCAGAGAAATTTATTAGATAACTAGAATTATGGGAAAAGATGAAAGTGCACTTGCGTAAACATCAAATGGAATTCAATTACAGTAGCCAAGTGAGTTGTGAACGATGATTATAGTCACTTCTTGAGTCGTCCGTTGGAAAAAGAAGTCCCCACTTGGAGGTTTGTATTAAATCTGTGAGCATAGTTTCTTTTTAAGTTGGTAGGAATAGTTGTATAAATATTGTGTTTGGATAGAAAATAAAAAAACATAGAAGATATGTCAATGATATTGAATAAAGTTGTTAACGGTCATGATGTTCAAGATGAAGATGAGATTCCAGACCCCCAAAGCCAAAGGTGCGATACCTAATCTTGAAGAGAATTATATCCATATTAATAAACAGTGTATATATGTGTACAATATATTGATTGGTTGATTATGAAAATGTTTGTAGGAGCAAGAGGAATGTGTAGGATTGGAGCGGCTCAAGAACGGGGATTTAGGATTTGTGCTATGTTTTACATGTGGTAAGCATTTAGAGATGTTAAATAACAATGGCTATTGTTTCTACATATTGAGATAGTGTTGGTGGATAGTACATAGAAGAACTGAAGTCGGTGCATGTATGATATATGCATCTTTGTGTTTTTTTCTTCAGGGATGTGTTTGAATGTAGTTTTGGCTAAATGAAATGTATTGTTTTCATATTGTAGCCAGAAATATGTTGTGAAAGTGTAATCATATGAAAAATAGACTAGCTACATTTTAGTGTTGTAATTGTATTATTTCTAGGCTTATACTTCGAATAAACGATGAGGGGTTCTAATATGTTCCTGGCTGCAACAACATATGTCCCAAATCTATATTGGCACACGTTAGTTAAATTTGCATTTCATTTTTAACTTGTATAACCAGGATATCCTTATGATATGCTCCTTTTATTTTCCCTATGCAATGTTATCATTTATCATTCTTAACTTTTTAATTTTGGTACATGTGTTCATATACCTTTGTTATTCTGTTATACATATTTCCAGTTTAGCTATTTGGCATATCTCTTTTTTAGAGTTGAAAGTAGTTAATTTATGTTAGACAATCATGTGAGACCAGCGTGTCATGTGTATGTGAAAGTGCTTATTCCATTCAGCTCTAAATAAGAAGATTTGTGTTGAGTTGAAATTGCTATTTGTTATTTTTTTCTTCATGCAAAAAAGCTAAAAGTGCGCTTGCCTAAATGTCAAATGGACCTTCAATAATGATATATTATGTATTCTTATTTAACTTGGTTTTCCAAATGAATAATAATCACTTCCTGTGTCACACACAGGTAATGAAGTCGCAAACACAAAAATGATATAGCACTTGCTATTCTTTTGTTAAATGTATTTTAGTTTTAACAATCTAAGGATATCAATTTATTGTATGTAATAAACTTAATGTCCTTAAACAAAATTGAAACATCATAGGTGTTATGTTGCAATAAAGATGACAAATATTTCAATTCTACAACAACCGTTGTCTATAAAGAAGTCATTCATCGACTATAAATTTGCTCTTCTTTTAGCTACTTTATGTTTAAGCAATCAAGGTTGTTTATTTTTTCTTTCGGATGTTTTACCAATGCAAAGTTTTGTTTTCAATATTATATCATTTAACGTTATTCATATTTACCATTATATTACTAATTTTGTATTTTCCAAAATTTTTGAGAGGGTATGTACTAATACTATTATTTATATCAGACCAAGTTATCTAAATGACAAACAATAGTTGGAACAATCAGAAACAATATCAAACAACTATCAAAATATAAATGTTTCTTTCAACAATACTTTAAAGCTCTTCGCCCAACGGGCGGGCCTTGAAACTAGTATATTTATATGGGTTTTGCTATTCATTGCCCAGTGGGCAATTCTTAAAAATGTTTATTAACCTAATAATTACCATGTTTATACCACTCTACATTTACTAACTTACACTTTTTATGTTATACCTATTATACCCTTCACATTAAATGTATATCAATTAGAAATTCTAGCAAATTCGTATCATCAGTCTTAATTTGCATAATCTTATAAAGTTTCCATATGATCATTTTTAACAATCAATTCTTACATTGGATTTTGTTACTATCATTTTTCAATTTGGCCAAGCCACTAAAATGTACACTTTTGTTACATTTTTTTAGTTTTGCCTATGTGATTATGTTGCATAATATGAAATATATTGCTCAATATATAGAAGACATATGAAAGCAAACGCACATTTTATTTCATAATCCAACATCAAAAAATTATATTACGAAACTTAAAATTTTTAAGAAAAAATCGGGTTCAAATATTGGTTTTCCAACATAACTTTTTTCTAACAAGGTCTCTAGAAGAGATTTAAAGTGTGTGTTTTCTCTCTCCTTGGGGAGAGAAATACCTTGTCAGCCGCCACCCTGAAAAGGATTTTCGGCCGTCATTCCTATCTTTCTCCGGTCTATAATCCTTCCCTATATGTTCTTTCTTGATTATTCGATCATTGTTATGATATGGTTAGGGTTTTTAAGAGGGTGGGTTTCAAATTTATCCCTATAAGTGGAGATTTATGGCCGTCATCGAAACCCTAGTCTATCATTCGTAAACTCGATTCTTCTTGTATGCATCTAGAATCGTTTGTCTTCTTGTTTTGGGATTGGCTGATATTTCGGTGTTGGGGTTTTTTACCCGGTTTAATATGCTTCTCTTGGTGATTTTGATCGTGGATATTGGTTTGGGTTGATGTTTAATCTTAAGAGCTGTCGGTATTCATTGTTCTCTATCAAATATCATCAAGATTCGCTGTAAGAGGTGCTATGCTCAAGGATATGATATGTATGCGTAAGGTATTATTTGTTTGATTCAGGGCCTCTTAATTTAGATTGGAAGTGAGGAGTTGGATCCTCTTATTGTTAATCATAGGTTGAATGTTATTATTTCATCATCCTATAATATGATCGACGAGCGTTAAAGCTATATCATCCATGTTGTTTTTGATCTGTTACAAGTGTTTTGATGGTATTGGTCAGCCATGGTGGTATTCGTGGTTTAGAAAGTTCATCCATTGGAGGACGATGATGGTGATGGCTGTTATGGATTAATCCTTAAATTTTAGGGATTGGTTTGATTGGAGTTAATGTGCATCTTGATCTATTCTGGGTGTTTTGAATGGAATTAATGTGCGTCTTGACTGGAATTAATGTGTGCTTTGACTGAATTTAATTAAGAATTAATGTGCTTTGACCGAATTTAATTATATATCTTTAATGAATGGATCATGGATGTTACCAGTTTGGAAGTTGCAGAGTAATTACATGTTGGTGCGTAATTACATGTTTGGAAGTTACATGTTGCTGCGTAATTACATGTTACATGTTGGTGCGTAATCACATGTTTGGAAGTTGCTGCGTGCATTGGAAATTCTATGACGGTTTCGACGCTCAAGTGTTTAAATTAATCATTATGATATCCGCATAGATAATTGTTAGGAAGTATTTGTTTTACTTTCTTTATTAGTCATAAGAATGACTTGTCACTCTTATGTTGTGGTTAGGTTAGTAGCTTTTTGAAGCTTGTAAGTGTCCAGATGGACCGAGATGAGGGACTTCACCCCCTTCCATTGTACTTAAAAGATTTTTTAGTGTAACATATTTACCGGGGAAACCCTTTACCCAAAAAAAACGTAAACGGACATCAAACAATTTAAAGTTTACGTCAAGCAAGTGTTATATAATTATTTGGAGGATAATTATTAACCTTTTATATTTTATTTTTATTGGCTACGTAAAACATTTACGTTTTGCAATAAAATACATTTAGGCATACCCGAAAGCACCAATACCTATCTATACTCAACCAAATACACACAATTATACCCAATACTCAAAAATTATACAAGTTCCTTATATATACATACATGTGGCCGGATTTGGTGATGCAAATCA
>BQNB010037745.1:0-35687 GCA_026074375.1 Tanacetum coccineum | reverse complement strand
ATATATATATATATATACATATATATATATACATACATATATATATATACATACAGTGTGTGTGTGTTTGGGCGTATCAACAAGTCCTAAATACTCAATGTACAAATCAATAATGCATGAATTCAAATAAGCTTATTTTCCACCGTTTTCATTCTAGATTTTGTACCACCTCTTTAGTACAAGGTACAACACTCAATGCACAACTTCTAAACCTTAAACCTAAACCCTAAATCGTCCTAAAACACTAAACGAAACCCTAAAACCCTAATTTCATTTTAAACCTAAACCTTAATCCTAAACCTTAATCCTAAACCCTAAACCATAATCCTAAACCCTAATCTTAATCCTAAAACTTAATCCTAAACCCTAACCCTAACTCGAATTAAAACCAAAAACCCTAACCCGAAATCAAAACCAACCCGACGAACCCTTATTTTCATTTTAACCCATTTTTAATCAATCAAGCACCTCAAGCTAGCATCCTAGCACCACCATGACCTCACCACCATGTCACCAAGCAAGCATACAAGCACCTACATCACCTCCTTGCACCCTTGTTAGCCAAGCAATCTACCTCACCACCACCTTGGCCATTCGCACCCTTCTATCTCCCCACACCTTGCATAGCTACCCTCCTAGCCCTCAAGACTCATCCTAAGGCTACCTTAGTCACTACTCTACAACCTTGGTCTTTACTCCAAGCCATAAACTTGGCCACCAAGGGTTTCGAGCCCTATAAAAGCCAAAACACCTACACTCTTTCAAACACACCTCACATATTCATCACAAACACAAATGGAATTCTAAATTAGACCAAGGAGGATCAAGAGAAGCCACAAGATTAGTTTGAAGCCAAAAAGAAAGAAGGAAGAAGCCATTGAAGTCGATTCCTAGGCGTACGAACCCATAAGCTCATTTTGACCCACTTTAACCCATTTTGTGTTCAAGTAAGCCTTAAATCTTGTTTTATATGTTCTCACTATATCTTAAAACCTCATTAAGCTATGTCATAATTTTCTTGTGAAATCAAAACTTGTTTTGAGTCTTTAAAAAAACAAACCGTAACCCTAATAAGCTCATTTGACCCTTATAAGCTCAAAAGCTTGTTCAATAAGCTAATTTTCTATTTTGAAACTTTAATAAGCTTCTTAAGATCATATATAAACTCTTGTCTAAGCTCTTGAATCGCAAACCCATTCGGTTTTGGTTTTCCTAAACCATACGCACTTATTTTATGTTTTTAAGCTCATACGCCCTTTCCATAAGCTATAAGCTCATAAACTCTACTTATTTTAGCTTAATCTAATAAGCCATAAGCTGCAAAACTCTTTTGGGTTTCAAAAATATCATTATTATGGTTTTTGGACTTGTTTTGCAAATAAATCCCATGCAAGGGGTATATATTGTAAATATTTTGAAATTATAACTAGAGGGGCTAGAAATGTCATATTTATAAACTTAAAACCACAAGGGGCTGTTTTGCCAATTTTCAAAGTTAAGGGATGAAATTATATAAGGTTATATATTAAAAGGATTAAACTTGTAAAATTTTATAAATCAAGGGTATATATTGTCATTTTTGCATTTTTAAAAATATAATATATAATATTTTTATATTAATTATAAAAATATATATAAATATTATAAGACTTGATTTTATTAAAACCCGACACATTTATCGTTATTTAATCATCGACCGACGCATTATAAAACAATTACGTTATATAATTAACGTAGTTTATCATCGACTAGCTTTTGAAGAAAACTTAAAACTATAACGTATCACGTTACTAGGAGGGGTTTCATTTGGGTATACGTTTTAACGAGTTCGCTGGATTTACGATTTAAAGTGTCCTGGCTCCTCAAACGTTTACTACATGACCTCTGAATTATGATGGCCCGAACAGTGATACAATATTTCTATAAATTAATAAATCAAATGTTAAACTTCATGAAGTTTTGTAAGATAAACAATCAAACTAAGACTTGACATATTACCCAGGTTGCGTGATGAGGCCGTTACTTTCATTTGATATACTTTTGCCATCAATCAGATTTCCCTGTTAAGGTGAGTTCATAGCCTCGCATTTTAAAAAGGTGAGTTCATAGCCTCGCATTTCAATCTTTTGGATTGTTTCATAAACCCGCGAGGGGGATACATGCTATAAACTATGAATACAAGTATTTTTCCAACTGTATGCTATCCTGATATATTATTGCCTAAGTCCTTACGTTTGCCATTAAGACCCCTTTATCATGAACTGTTAATTACTCGTCAGGGTAAGCGCGAATGCTGTGAATAGATCTATTTGGGATTGAACTTCCTCATTGGTGTACCTATACTTTTGGTAACCAATAGCACATCCTTTTAATAACTATGTAGGTGTTTGGCAAAGGCACCCGTTGGGGCAACTACTTGTGATTATTAATTATCTCAAGGCTTCGGTATCATGAGCTTAGGGCAATAATACTATTTTCCATAATAATTGTAAATGTATGCAATTATTACAAACTATGGGTGTATAACAACGTAACCCACTATTGAACTTGTATTCAAACTGTTTAACTTAAACCTATGAATTTCACTCAACCTTTGTGTTGACTTTTTAGCATGTTTATCTCAGGTAATTGAGCAACTTATGGCACAGAGTGGCACAGACTTGAAGATGGCAAAACTGTTATCATTCAAACTTTATGTTTCTAGATTTTGGGACCTCTCTTTTTGTAAAACTCTGATGAATAAATGAATGATAACTAAATTTTCCAAAAACGTCTCTTTACGATTCGTTTTCTATGATTATGATTGTTTTACTATGAAGTAATATCCCAGATTAGCTTCCGCTGCTATATTTATCAAAATGGGGGTGTTATAAATTCTTTCTTCTTGAGTGTAACCCTGTGCAACCATCCATAAGCCACTGTTCCTGATTACATTACCCTCAAGCTCATCTTTCTTTTCCAGTATACCCATTTAGTACCAATGGCTCTTTTGCCATGTGGTAAATCCACCAAGGTCCAAACCTGTTGTAACTTAAATTGCAAAAGCTCTTCCTGCATAGCTTCCATCCAGCTTGGATCTTGTAATGCTTGGATTACCTTTTTAGGCTATGCTTGTGATAAGAAACATGCAAACAGGCAATTCTAAAAAGTCTTTTATGGTTGAGTTATCTGGTGCAGGCTCTGAACTAGACAAACCATGTTCAGTCACACTCTTTGTCATCCTTCTAGTTTGAGGTGCTGAATGTATGTCTCCAATGATTTGTTCAAGTGGATGATCCTTGTGAAGTCTGGTAGTTGGAATATACGACTGTCCATGATTATCAAATTGCTCATATCAGCCTCTACACCAACACCTTCATCATCTTCTGAATAGACAATCTCTTCCAAATTAGGCATATTTGGATCATCTTCACATCCATAAACTATATTCTCGTCAACAACATTATCTTCTATGCCAACAACATTAACAGTTGAACTAACAGTATTAATAGAGTTAGTTCTATTAACACTAGCATCCTTCTCTTGATTAACTCTTGTCTCCTCTTCATTCACTGGATCTTCATCGTCCTTCTTTTCTTCCTCCCCTGATGGTTTGAATCCAGCATCAGGAGAATCCTTTAGACCTTTAGAGAGTGATGGATTAGTTAATAATGGTAGCAGTATATACTCTTGACTAGATACTATCTTCTTATCAGCTTGACCTGCATTTATGCTTTCTTTGGTACCTGCACTACCATTAGTTTGATTCCCTGCAACAACTAGTTTATAATTCATAGATTTTGTCAGTGTATCAATATCAAAAAGTCATTCTGGTCCACTCCCTACAACATTAGGTTTATTTTCAAGAAAAGTAATGTGCAAGTTCTCCCTCTAAAGATCCTGGTTCTACGTTAAATACTCTAAATGCCTTGCCATTCATAGAGTATCCAACAAAGAATCCTTCATCAACCTTCCCATCAAACTTACCTAGGTGATCTAGGGTATTAAGAATAGTAACAGGACACCCAAATGGTCTCATGAAGCTTAAGGCAGGTTTTCTACCTAGAAAAAGTTCATAAGGGGTCTTGTTGTGAGGCTTAATTTATTTTGTACATAACAAGCAGTATTAACTGCTTTAGCCCAAAAGGTAGTAGGTAACTTTGAATCAGCTAGCATAGTCCTAGCAACCTCTATTAGTGTTCTATTTTTCCTTTTAGCTACTCCATTTTGTTGTGGAGTCCTAGCAACACTAAATTCTCTCTTAATCCCTTTTCCATACTCAACAGACTAATTAAATTTTCCTATATTCTAAATTCAGTTCCATTATCACATCTAATTATTTTGACTTTGTGATTTATTTGATTTTCTATTCCAGTTATAAAAGCCTTAAGGATTCCACTGGTTTCATCCTTAGTTGCCAAAAAGAAAACCCAACTAAATCTACTAAAGTCATCTATGACAACTAGGCAGTACATCTTTTTCATTATACTCTTTACAAAAGTTGGACCAGATAAATCCATGTGCAACATTTATAAAGGTTGGCTGATTGAACTCACAGTCTTAGTCTTACAAGAGGCTTTATGTTGCTTTCCTTTCTGACAAGCAACACATGTATGATCATTTTCAAAAATATTTAAAGGTAAACCTCTTACAAGATTTCTCCTCACAAGTTTGTTACATAGTTTTGAAATTTATATGCGCAAGGCTCTATGCCCAAAGATTTGATTCATCTAATGTGGCCTTTTGCAAAAGACAATAACCTCCTGAAGGAACATATTCATTAAATCAACACCGAACATATATCTTTCTAAGAACTCTAAGCAAGACAGATTTTCGATCAAGTTGACTTAAAGTCAGGGGAGACAAAACAACATATTCATGTCGTAAAAAGAACACTATTTTTCTTGTCACACATTTGTGAGACACTGAAAAGTTAAACTTAAGTTCCTTCACAAAGATCACATCTTTCAAAATCCAATTTACCTGTACTGATTTTACCTATACCAGTAATTTTACCTCATTTGGGATCTCCTCTAAATGCAACAAATCCACAATCAATTTCTTTATAATTTGAGATGTAGGACTTGTTTCCAGTCATGTGCCTAGAGCATCCACTGTCAATTACTCTCTTTTCCTGCAATTCTAGTTGTGGATTGCCCTGCACAAAAAGTAAGAGATTCAGGCTCTCTTGGGGACCCAAGCCATTACAAACTTAGATATGCCTTGTGCAGTTTAACATATCAAAATATTTTTATTTATTTTTATTTTAAAGTTCATTGATGCAACCCATTGTGTCCTGAGACATGAGTCCAAAAACTTTTTGCTTTGGTCTCCCAAACCCAACATGCTGAGCCTAAACCACCATTAGCATTAATTTCCCTTTATTATCACTTACTACTGCTTTTGGCCCAACACTAGTAACATTTTCCTTAATAGTATTAACCTTTTTATTGAAATTACTGTTCTTATTGGTTGTAAACTTGTTAAAGGGCCTCATAACATGTGAATGTGCTATATTGAAAACATTTGATGTTGTCCTTGCACTATTCATTGTTGGTGTTGGGTAGGCAGTATTAATTGGTCTGGCATATATTACGAAATACTAACTTGCGTTTTGAAAGTTTTGCCTAGCAGTATAATGATTTTAATGATGCCAGATTTCATAAGATTGCTTTTGAACAAAATTTCCTTATTGGATGTAGGGTAGTCTTATTTTGAGATTTTAGGTGATATTCCACCCGTCTTAGCATTGGTTCATTAGGTGTTTTTTCACTATTTTCTTTTCATAGAAATCACAATCTTTGATCAAATGATTAAAACTGCCACATTCATAACAAGCTTTATTTTTAAACTTAAAATTACTTCCTAATTTTAAAGTCATCAAATTATTCTAGTTTCTCTAGTTACCTCTAGGGACTTGACTGTTTTTCCTAGGGTATTTAGCTTGCTTTTTGTTCTCTACCTTCTTAACAGACTCCCTAGATGATTCACATTCTCATATAGATTTAACAAATTCTACCTTAGCAAAACTAGATTTTATCTGTTTAGACTTAGACTCAGTCTCATTCTCATCCTCACTGTCAGATATATAATCTTCAATAAGTGGTTTACTAATTAACTTAGGTTTTGACTCATTAACTTCACTAGTTGCAACATCGGGTACACTAGTTACTGATTCACCAAAAACATATTCATTCTCATCAGCAAGTATCAAATCACGTTTAGGGGGCATGAATTTCCCAATATAAGGAGGGGGAACAGCATGATACCCTTCACTTATTTTGTACTTATCATTCACTAGACTATCTTACACTTGACTATCTAACCCTTGACTATCAAACCCTTGACTATCAAACCCCAAACCAGTCTTGGAATTATCACTTACTTAACTATCTAACAGTTGGCTTAGACTCTTAGATGAATTTTCAAACTTTTCTAAGGTAAGTTTTAAATCATCTCTTTCTTTTTTAGGCTTTTCATATTTCTTTCTAAGCTCATTAGTGCTTTAATCACTCAAACTTAATATCAATTTTAAAATCTTTTTTGTCCACTCAAAAACAACCTCAGTATCTTATATATAACACTCTCTATCTAGCTTCTACAATTCTAGACCTACATTATAACTCCTACATTTAATTGAGACTTATTAAAATCTTTGTCAATTATCAAGTGTCTTTGAGAGTTTCAAAAGATTATAACATGCTGTAAACAAGAGATACCACAGAATCTGAGCTTGAAAAGAACTTGACGAACATAAGATTAATCCCTTAAGTGCAAAAAGTATTATAGGTCCTTCATTAGGCCTGTCAATCAGTCATAACCGAATCAATCTTGCGACACCAAACTTTTGCCTAATTGTTTCTAACTTCACAATCCTCCTCAATAGGGTCCTATATTCCTTCACTGTTTTCCCTTGGGAAGCCCTATACACCCTTGTAAAGTGGCCCCTTAAGACAGTTATACATTCCACCTTTGATTTTGAAACCAATGGTCTCAGAACATTTTCACTAACTTCCTTCATTTTATTTAGGAATATTCTAGCTTCTTATGGTCAGCATAGCCATCTGCCACTTTAGATCCATCTCTTCCAAGTCATCAGCATCAATCTGTTGTAAGTCCTCATTATCTAATTATGGACTGTTGGATTTATTTTCAAAGAAAGAATAGATTATATCATCACTCAGACTATCGGCATTGACAGAATTAGGACCATGAGCTTGATTAGTACTACCAGAGTTGTTTGAAGATACAAAATCTACATTTTGTGAGTTTTAGCTTGAGCTTGATGACCCTTTAACTTTAGTTTCATAAATCTTTAGATTGTTTGTATAAGGTCTTCAACCATCTCAAGGTGTCTAAATTATGTTTTTATCTCCAGATCAAGGTATGTGTGGGGAGTCTCCATTCTATGGGAGACTTCTTAAAAACTTCAATTCCATTTCTTATTGAAAATAAGTTTCACGCCAAATCTTCTATTGACCGATTAAGCTTGGAGCCTATCATAGATTTGATCAAGTCTTCAGAGCTTATCCATTGAAATTCTCATATTTTGCTGTTAAAGTGTCTTTGAGTTTTCTTTACTCCTATTACCTCCAAACCTTTTACTCTAATAAGCTTCCATCAGAGTATTTGGCACATTTGATATGAAACTTTAGTTATATTCCATTTGGAAACCATCAACAATGTACCTCCTTTTTTTTTTTTGCCTTTAACTCATCTTTCTTGCTAACTTCTCTTCTGCATTTGTAGGAGGATATGTTTGCTCAACACCATCAACAGTTCTCTTTGGTGGAGGTGAGTTACCATTTACTATTACTTCCCAAAGAGCATAATTAGTCATTAAAAAGTAATGTTCAATCCTCATCTTTCATAGCTCAAATTCATTTGTATTGAGCACTAGAAGTTTTATAGCAGCAACCATTGGTAAAGATACTGCCTCCATGTCTTCACTAACAATAGATCTGGTATGTGTAGATTGTTTCTTCTTATTTAAAGTTTCTCAACAAGCTCTGATACCACTTGTTGATCCCACTTGAATAGATCTTGCTTAGCTTGTAAAAGGCTTAGTTGTATTGAATAAATCCAAGACAAATATGGTAGAAACTTTGATTGAATATATCAAAAACTATGCGGAATCTTTGTCTATGATACAAAGAAGAATTCTAATGAAAACAGTAAAGAACAAGATTAATAACAATAGTTTATCAAACTTTCAGCCTCAATATGAAACAAACACTCTTAATAGTGTTAGGGTTTACAAAACCTTGAAGCTACGAGTATCAAAGATGTGTGTCTAACATTATGCCCTAGGATCTCCTTTTATACACCAAGGAGTCCTACAAGGCTTACAATACTTTCCTAGGTTATCATGATCTTTTCTATAAGCAAACATAATCTCTTAAACAAATAAGTTATACATATCTTCTCTATAAATAACTAATACTTATCTTCGTAAGTATTCTTGTTCTCCAATCAATCTTTATCTCTTCTCTGATAAGTCATTGATCTCATCTCTGTCAACATAATCCTTCTAGCAGTAGTAATCACTCAGTAGTTTTAACTAAGCATAAGCAACATTAACTATTTAGAAGTTTACTTTAGCAGTAACTAAAAACTTTTGTACTACATGAGTAACTAACTTAGTTATATTTTTTAGTCTTCATCTCTGAGCAGTATAAACTTATATTGGCAGCAGTAACTTTATACTAACAGTACTAATTATACTAACAGTGATAACTAGCAGTAGTAACTTTTATACTATCAGTACTAACTGCTTAGCATAATTTTCATTAGTATTACCAACAGCACTAAGTTATGCTTGATAGCACCAATATATACATGAGCAGCAGTAACTCTAAGAATCATCTTGAAGTCTTAATCCCAACAGGTCCTCTGTGTAAAGTGGGTCCCTAAGTCCTCTATGTGGGTCCCTAAGTTATTTCTTGTATATTTTATGAGGGGGATTGTAGCCAGTTGGCTACAATAATTGTAGCCAAGTTATCTCCCATAAATTATGGGTGTGTTAGTTGAAACTAGCAATATCAGTTAGCAGTAGCAAGTAGCAGTTAGCAGTAAGCAGTTAGCATAGCAATTTAATTTATAAAAGCGTTTGGTAGAATAGCTGTAACTGTAATTTTAATATGTAAAATGACGTAACGCTAAATGTTCAATGTTAAATGCTAAATGCTTATTAAAAAAGGATTGAGCAATTAGCGTTTTATAATTTTATAAATGCTAAATTATAACACCCCTATTTTTGACATATAGCAGCGGAAGCTAATCTAGGGTATTATTTCATAGTACAACAGTCATAATTATAGAAAACGGCTCATAAAGAGACGTTTTGGAAAATTTTGTTATCATTCATTTATTCATCAGAGTTTTTACAAAAGAGAGGTCCCAACATCTAGAAACAAAAAGTTGAATGATTAACAATTTACCATCTCAAATCCATAGCCATGTCGTGCAGTGTGATCCATTACCTAGATAAACATGCTAAAAGGTCGAACATAAAGGTGAGTGATATGCATAGGTATTTAATAGTAAATATTTAATATAAGTTATCTTAACATGGGGTTAACGTTGTTATACACCCATAAGTGTAATAATTGCAATGAGTACAATTATTATGGAAAACAGTATTATTGCGTCTAAGCTCATGGCACTCAAACTGACTTGTGTATATATCAATAATGATATATATAAAAGATAATGGCCCCCGTATAGTACTTTGCCATAAAACCAATAGAGTGTTTAAAATATTGTTGTTGTTACTATCCGGCTAACACAAATGGGAGTCGTCAATCCCAATAGATCTATTCACAATATTCGCGTTCACTCAACCAGTACGTTCGGTTTAAGTGATTAATGGTCCATGATGATGGGGGTCGTTTGGCATAAAGGGACTTAGACAACAGAAGCAATAATATATCAAGATAACATATATTTGGAAAACACTTGTATTCATGGTTTATAACATGTATCCCCCTCACGGGTTTATGAAATATTAAAGAGATTTAAAAGTGAGGCTATGAACTCACCTT
The DNA here is from genome assembly GCA_026074375.1 of Tanacetum coccineum. Classification (NCBI taxonomy): domain Eukaryota; kingdom Viridiplantae; phylum Streptophyta; class Magnoliopsida; order Asterales; family Asteraceae; genus Tanacetum; species Tanacetum coccineum. Next base: position 25,665 of record BQNB010037745.1, on the reverse strand, counting down.
AACAGTACATGGAAATCTGATTGATGGCAAAAGTATATCAAGTGAAAGTAACGGCTTCGTCACACAACCTGGTATAAGATGTCAAGTCTTAGTGGGTTGCTTTATGTTTCAAAACTTTATAAAGTTTAACGTATATCTTTGATTTATTAAATTATGGAAATATTGTATCACTGTTCGGGCTATCATAATCCAGAGGCCATGTAGTATTGTTTGAGGAGCCAGGGCACTTTAAATCGTAAACGCGGCAAACTCGTCATAACGAATACTCAAATGGAACTCCTTATATGAAAATCCATAGTAACGTGATGTGTTAAAGATTTTAAGTTTCTTCAAAAGTTAGTCGATGATAAATTACGTTAAATATATAAAGTAATTGTTTTATAATGCGTCGATCGATGATTAATAACGATTGATGTGTCGAGTTTTAATAAAATCGAGTTTTTTTTATTTTTTTTTTTATAATATTAATATATATTTTTATAATTTATAAAAATATAATTTTACATTTGTCTAGTTTGCAAAAAATGGCAATATATACCCTTGGTTTATAAACTTTTACAAGTGTAGTCATGTATATATAAAGTATATAATTTAAACCTTTAACTTTGAAACTTGGCAAAACAAGTCCTTATAGTTATAACTTTAGAGTAATGACATTTTCAGCTCCTCTAGTTATAAATTTCAGAAAGTTATGATATATACCCCTTTGCATGAAAATATTTGCAAAACAAGTCCAAAATTTATAATCTTGTATTTTTTTCAATATAGAAAGTAATTTGCAGGTTATAGCTTATTATAATAAGCTAAAATAAATTAGGATAAATAGCTTTTACGAGCTTATAGCTTATTAAAAGAGCTTATGAGCTTAAGAATCACAAAATGGGTCGTTTGGTTTATAAAATTCAACCTGATAGGTTTAGGCTTTTAAGACTTGATAAAAAGATAATAGAAATGTCAAATGAGCTTATAGAAATAGCTTATTAAAACAGCTTATGAGATTAGCTTATAGATTTCATGAAAATGGCATTTTAGGGTTTATAAGGTGCGAATGGTTTTAGAAAATCAAACACGCATGGGTTTTGAGCTTAAAGCTTTTAACAAGAGTTTACACATGTTCATAAGATACCTATTAAAAATCTAAAACAGAAATGGAACTTATTGAACAAGGATTTCAGCTTACGTGAGCTAAAAGTGGGTCGAATGGGGTGTTCTTGGTTTGTACACCTGGTAACAATTTCAAGGCTCATTTCTCTTGATTTCTTGGCTTTGTTTCTGATCTTGGGGATTCTCTTGATCCTTCTTGGCCTTCCTTAAGACTCAATTTGTGTTTGTGTTTGAGTTTGAGGTGTGAGTTGAAAGAATGAAGGGTGCGTCCTATTTATAGTGTCGAAACCCTTAGAGGCCAAGTCTAGGACAAGTAATGAGTGACTAATAGCAGCTATAGATGAATAGGAAGAGCTAGTGTGTGAGTATTGAGGGCTAGAAGGGCTAGGATGGCAAGGTGTATAGTTGTGGGGGGTTCGGCTCAATAAGGGTGACAAGGAGGTGATGGTGCAAGACTTGGTGGCCAAGAATGATGAGTAAGGTGCTTGTTGGCTGAAGTAGGTTAGTCATAGAGGTACTAGGATGTTAACTTAGTTAGAAAATGGGTTAAAATGGGTAGAAATGAAAGAAAATAGGTGGCGGGTTTGGTTTATGGTTCGGGTTAGGGTTTTGGTTTTTAAAAATGTGTACATGAGATGATATGGAGGGAAATAAGTGTTCAAAATGTCATGCATTATAAGCTTGTACCTTGTGCTTAAGTAGGTTGTACGAAATCCTTAAAAAATGGAGGTAAAACGGTTATTTTGAATATCATGCTTAATGAACTTGTACATTGAGCTTTAAAGTGTTGTAACTTGATTTAGGAGGGAAAAGATATTCAAATGTTATGCATTGTACACTTGTACACATGCTTTAAAGGCTTGTACATTCATTTTATATGTATACAATAAATAAAATTAGGGTTTTGATATAAACGTTAACGTTTAATGCTTGTTTTAAGATAACGTTTTGAAAAGTACGTTAAATGGATAATGTACTTGGTAAAAATGATATTAAGATATAGACTTGACATATTAGGATGTTTACATAATGTAAACATAGATAGAGATGGCATTGATAGAGGTTGCGTGAGCTCGTTTACTTTGGAGATGCAAGTTACGTTGCATAATGAGATAAAGCAAAAATTTCCCTGTAAAAATGTGGTATATTACAGATGTTACAGTGCATCTAATTTAATAGATAGATATTACAGTGCATCTAATTTAATAGATGGATAATTACATTGATGAAAATTGTAGGTTGTTATAGTCTCCCTCCCTTAAGAGGAATCTCATCCCGAGATTTAGTTGGATGCCGGAGTGATGTTACAAAACAGATGTGGATACTTGGCACGAATTTGATCTTCGGGTTCCCATGTAAATTTTGGGGTCAGCTGTGGGTGTGTGAGTCCATCGTACTTTGATTATAGGAATATGACTTTTTTTAGTTGTTTGACTTCATGATCCATGACCTCTACTCGTTCTTCTACAAAGTTGAGTTTGTTATCAAGCTGAAGCTCTTTCATTGGAATGACATGGGATTCGTCAAATAAGCATTTCTTTAGATTAGAAACGTGGAAAGTATTATGGACATTCTTGAGCTCTTCAGGAAGCTCTAGTTTGTATGCCACTGGACCGAATCTTTTAAGAATCTTAAATGGTCTAATATACCGGGGATTAAGCTTTCCTCGCTTTCCAAAACGAATGACACCTTTACGAGGTGATACTTATAACATAACACGATCTCCAACTTGAGATTTGGCGTAACTTCTTTGCCGATCTCTTGCAGCTTGCAAGCGTTGTCGAATTTGCACTATCTTTTTAGTGGTTTCATGGATTATTTCTGGTAAGGCGATCGACAATGACCACCAATTGGACATGTTCGTTAAGGTTTTGGCAATTATGTAACTAAATCCATTGTTATTCTTTCCCACTTCCACATAGGAATCTATGGTTGTACCAGTAAGCCGGATGGCTTCTGACATTCTGCCTTAACTCTAGAACATGTTATACATTTGCCAACATATTCAGCGATGATTGCCTTCATGTTAGGCCAATAATAGAGTTTCTTAAGATCCTGATACATCTTGTCAGAACCTGGGTGAATGGAATATTTTGATTTATGGGACTCATGCATAATCAAGTTTCTCAGATTACCAAAGAGTGGTAACCAACTTCGATTTTTGATACAACGAGTTCCATCAGGACGCACTTTAAATGCTTTGTCCATTCCTCATAGGTTCTCAGCTTTGATGTTTTCTTCTTTGAGTGCTTCATTCTGGGCTTAGAGGACTTGTGATGGTAATTTTGGATGAATGGTCATGACTAATGATCTAACTTGGAGTGGTTTGATTCGGCTTAAGGCATCTGCCATAACATTTGCCTTTCCAGGGTGATAACGAATTTCACAATCGTAGTCTGCAAGCAATTCTAACCAACGATGTTGTCTCATGTTCAACTCTTTCTGATTAAGAATATGCTGAAGACTTTATGATCAGTGAACACAGTACACTTTTGGCCAATAAAGATATGACTCCAAATTTTAAGAGCGAATACTACTGCTCCTAATTCGAGATCATGAGTGGTATAGTTTTCTTCAATAGGCTTAAGTTGTCGGGATGCATATGCAATAACTTTTTCTCTTTGCATTAACACCGCTCCCAGACCTTGATGGGATGCATCATAGTAAACAACAAAGTCATCGTTTCCTTCTGGTAATGCTAAGATTAGAGCTTCACAAAGCTTTTGCTTAAGCAGTTGGAAAGCTGACTCTTGGTCTTCGCCCTGATATACTTCTTATTTTTATGGGTTAATTCAGTCAAAGATTTTGCAATCTTTGAGAAATCTTTGATAAATCTCTGATAATAGCCGGCAAGTCCTAAGAATTGACATATTTCTATGGGTGTAGTAGGAGATGCCCAACTCTTAACTGCTTCAATCTTGGCTGGGTCAACATGAAGTCCTTGACTATCAATTAAGTGCCTAAGAAATTGCACGATACTAATCCAGAAATCACATTTGGAGAACTTGGCATATAATTTCTCCTTTTTGAGTAATTCCAGGATTATTCTCAGATGATTTGCGTGCTCTTCTTTGTTACGAGAGTAGATGAGAATATCATCGATGAACACTATTACAAATTTATCCAAGTATGGTTTACACACACGATTCATGAGATCCATGAATACAACAGGCGCATTAGTTAAACCAAATGGCATTACTTGAAATTCATAGTTCTCGTATCTTGTTCTGAAAGCAGTCCTGGGAATATCTTCATCCCTTACTCTCAGTTGATGATAGCCTGATCTTAAGTCGATTTTCGAGTAGACACTCGAACCTTGAAGTTGGTCGAATAAGTCATCAATCCTAGGTAATGGGTAACGATTCTTTAAGGTAAGTTTATTCAATTCCCGGTAATCGATACACATTCTGAAAGATTCATCATTCTTTTTGACAAATAAGACAGGAGCTCCCCAAGGTGAGGTACTTGGTCGGATAAAACCTCGGTCTGCTAACTCTTGAAGTTGGTTAGATAGTTCCTGCATCTCTGAAGGAGCTAATCTATAGGATGATCGGGCCACTGGCGCAGCTCTTGTAATTAAATCGATTTAGAATTCTACTTGACAAACTAGGGGTAAGCCAGGTAGATCTTTAGGAAAAACTTTCGTAAATTCTCTGACTACCGGTATATCTTCTAGTCGTTTCTCGTCGGACTTTTTCTCCATTACTTGAGCTACGAAAACTTGACATCCCCTGGATATATACCTTTCAGTTTTTATACAGGATATGAGGCTTAGTCGAGTTTTACTTTGATCACCTCGGATGATTAAAGTTTCACCATCGATTGGGATGTGGAGACTTTCTTGTCACAGATAATTCTAGCATGATACTTGGATAACCAATCCATACCAATGATGACGTCAAAACTACCGAGTTTGATCGGCATAAGATCAATTTCGAAAGGTTGGTTTAACAAGGTCATAGTTGCACCCTGAATAACGGTGTTTGTGCTTACTAGGTTTCCGTCAGCCATTTCGATATTGTAAAAGGTATCTATTGTAATGGGTGGAATATTTAGCATAGAGGCAAGAGATATGGATACGAAGCTTTTATCGGCTCCAGAATCGAATAATACTCTAGCTAGATGTTGGTTTAGAAGGAACATACCCGTGACTACGTTCGGGTCTTGGTGAGCATTCCTATCCCTTAGCATGCAGGCTTTTCCCTGGGCATTGTTGTTGATGGTCTTTCGGCATTGATTTACATAATGCCCTTTTTCTCTACAGGCATGACAAATTACCGATACTGGTTGTTGATTGCTTCCAGTGGCTGGTCCTTTGTTTTTGCAGTTCCTAGTCAGATGACCCACCTTGTTGCAAGTATTACACTTGATAGTGCAAGGTCCTGTGTGATTCAAGGTGCATTTCTTACACAAGGGACGGTTTCCAGTATACCCATTGTTTTCATTTAGGGTGGCAGTATAAGCCCTGAAGGTTTCCTGTCTTCTGTTTTGTTGTGGTTGGTGATTATTGTAGTGGTTGTTGGTGTTGGTGTTACGGTAGTTGTTGTTGTTGAAAGTTCTTCTGTCGTCAAACTTTCATTTATGATCACTTGACACTTGACCCGGAGTGTGCTTTGTTACCTGATCCATTAACCTCTGGGCTATGTTAATGGCTTCCTCTAGAGTTTGAGGTTTAGAGGCGGTAACATTCCCTTCAATACTTCGAGGCAATCCCCCGATAAAAACTTCCATCATTTTCTCAGAATCTAGCACCATAGTGGGATATAAGGTTGCTAATTCTTGGAATATTCTCACATATGTCTTGAGATCATTCCCCTTCATGATCAGATGGTAAAATTCGTCTTCCATCTTCTAGACCTCAGTTCAGGGATAATACTTCTTTATCAAAAGCTTCTTGAATTCAACCCAGGTAATCTTGTAAGCTTCTTCTATCCCAATGGGTTGGGCAAAATAATTCCACCAAGATAGAGCTTCTTCAGTTAAAGTACCAGTAGCAAACTTCACCTTGCAGTCTTCGGTACAGTTGCTACGGGAAAACACTGATTCAGTTCTTTTAAACCAGCGGATGAGACCAATAGCGCCTTCCGTACCTTTGAAGTTGATAGGTTGGTAGCTCATGAACTCTTTGTAGCTACATTGTCTTGCTACATGAGCTTCTCTTGGTCTGGTGGTATTATCAGTATTTGCCATGTTAGCGGCTTGTGCTTCCAGAGCTACGGAAACACTATCAGCAACTAGTTTCCTGATGGCAGCCTGAGTCATGGATGGTGCTTCAGATGTTGACGTCCTTTTGGGAGGCATTCTATCAACATAAGACAACACGTCATAAGAATGATATCACAAGTCTTAAAATGCAATGCTTATTTTTGAACTTTAAGCATTTTTAACAATAGTAATATTGAAATCATAGATATTCATTTGATATGAATTCTAACAAGTATCAGCCTTATTAGTTCATTTTCTAGAAGTCATGGTATGATTCTTAATCAAGAAGACGGAGATGATGATGCATATTATTAAAATTTCTCATGTATCGTTATCTCCAGTGTTGGATATAGGATGAATAATATAAATCGGTAATATAAAACAACAATGTATAACGGGATCACCATTGTATTATATCATGAACAACTTACCTTTGTACTGTACATAGTCAAAATTTAACAAGTGTTGTTATTTATACCACACATCCCGTGGCTAAGTTCTAGAAAAAGCTATAACTAGTATCTAATCTAGTAGTCCGATGGTCCTTCCTGGCTGTTCTTGAGTTCATAGATTGCATCCAGAAGACTTTCCTTATCTGCTTGGTGACAAACTTAGATTTCCTCAATAATTTGTTTTAGATTAGCAATCCTGAAGCGAGCCAGAGTAATCTTGTTGTTATTTCCCAATTGCTTTCTTTAAAGTTTAGCAATTTGAGCACGAGCCTTTTGGAGTTCGGTTTCCATATTGTCGAAATCTTGTTGTATAATCACCCGGCCATTTCCAAGACCTTCTATTTTGTCTTCTATGTTTTCAATGTGGTCGAGAGATAGTTCATCTAGGTGATTCAGAATTTTCTCAATTTGCTCCTCGTGGCGTTCCAAGCTTGTCTTACGAGAGCTTTCTCCCATCTTAAATTCTTGAGGTAGGGCAGAGGTAGAGGAGGATGATCGGTTATGGCCTTGTTTCTTAAGTGGCAGTAATTCCTCAGGAATAAAGAATTATTAGGTATTAAACATTGGTGATAGCATTGAAGATGGAGGCACAATAGTTGGCGGTGAAATAGGTGATTCTTTAGCATAATATGCTTGCATGATCTTCATATAGGGGTCATTATGAAAAAGTGAAAGAGTTGGTGAAGCTATTAGAACTAAACCAAATGAGTTATTTGAAGAGCTAGAATAAGTTTTTCCCGGTGAAGCTGAGACATAGTCCGGGGAAGCCAGGATATAGTCCAGAAAGTTAGAGAAAAAAGCATCCTCAATATCGGAAGTAGAGTGGTTGGGAGAATACATCACTCTGTTAACAATCCAACGGTAAATAACATAAGTTATTTATATAATAGTATAATAGTTATGTACTTTTACATACTAGTCGGGAGATATAGTGGCACGGAGGACTTTCTTGGATGGAAAAAGAAAAGTAGTTATAGTTAAGGTTTCAACATTGTTCTCTATAACTGAGGCTCTTGATACCAATCTATAACACCCCCATTTTTACAAATATAGCAGCGGAAGCAAATTTGGGGTATTACTTCATAGTAAAAGATAGGTCCCAACATCTAAAAACATAAAGTTTGAATGATAACAGTTTAGCCATCTTCAAGTCCGTGCCACTCCATGCCACTCCGTGCCATAAGTTGCTCAATTACCTGAGATAAACATGCTAAAAAGATCAACACAATGGTTGAGTGATATTCATAGGTTTATGATAAATAGTTTGAATACAAGTCATCATAAAAGTGGGTTACGTTGTTATATACTCATAAGTGTAATAATTGCAATGAGTACAATTATTATAGAAAACAGTATTATTGCCCTAAGCTCATGACACCGAGACCTTGAGATAATCAATAATCACAAAAAGTTGTCCCAACGGGTGCCTTTGCCAAACACCCGCATAGTGATTCAAATGAAGTACGTTTGGTTACCCCATGAACGGGTACACCAACGGGGAGTTCAGTCCCAAATAGATCTATTCACAGCATTCGCGTTTACTTCGAAAAGTAATTAACGGTTCATGATAGTGGGGTCTTAATGGAAAAAGTAGGGACTTAGGCAATAATGCATCAGGATAGCATACAGTTGGAAAAATACTTGTATTCATAGTTTATAGCATGTATCCCCCTTGCGGATTTATGAAACATTAGAAGATTTAAAAGCGAGGCTATGAACTCACCTAAACAAGGAAAATCTGATTGATGGCAAAAGTATATCAAGTGAAAGTAACGGCCTCGTCACGCAACCTGGGGTAATATGTCAAGTCTTAGTGTGATAGTTTATGTTTTAAAACTTCATAAAGTTTAACGTATTACTTTGATTTATTAATTTATGGAAAATGTATCTTGATCGGGCTAGTCATAATCCCAGATGCCATATAGTATCGTTTGATGGAGCCAGGGCACTTTATATCTAAAACCCAAGCAAACTCGTCAAAAACGAATACCCAAAAAGGAACCCCTCACATGAAATTCTCTAGAACGAATATACGATAAGATTTTAAGTTTCTTCAAAAGTTAGTCGATGATAAATTACGTTAAATATATAACGTAATTGTTTTATAATGCGTCGATCGATGATAAATAACGATAAATGTGTCGGGTTTTAATAAAATCGAGTTTTATAATATTGATATATATTTTTATAATTTGTATAAAAATATTATATTTTATATTTTTAAGAATACAAAAATGGCAATATATACCCTTGGTTTATAAACTTTTACAAGTTTAATCCTTTATATAATAAGTATATATAATTTAAACCTTTAACTTTAGAACTTGGCAAAATAGGTCCTTATAGTTATAACTTTAGGAATATGGCAGGATTAACCCTTGTACTTGTTAATTTCTAAATAGTTACGATATATACCCCTTGCATGGAAATGATTTACAAATCAAGTCCAAAAAGCCATGCAAACTTACTTTAGGGTTCCAAATAATATTTACAGGTTATAGCTTATTAGAATAAGCAAAAATAAGATGTTCTATCGTGACAAAAGTTTAGATAAAAGGATTCGTTAGCTAAAAAATCAAAACGGGTCGTTTTTAGGGTTTTAACAAAAAATGCATGGGTTTGAGGATTCAAGGCTTTAACAAGGGTTCATATAGGATCTTAGGAGTCTTATGAACATTCTAAAATAGATTTTGAGCTTACTGAATAAGATTTTGAGCTTACTTGAGCTTATATGGGTCGTATGAGCTTATTTGGATTCGTACGCCTAGAAAACAACTTCAAGACCTTCTTTCTCTTGATTCTTAGCTTCTAATCTGATCTTAGGGACTTCACTTCTCTTCTAGGACATGGCTAGATCACAACTTTAAGAGTGTTTTGAGTTTAGATGATGAGATATGAATATATGTATGTATGCATGTGTATTTATAGTGTAGGAGAGGATTGGAGGCCAAGTTTGAGTAAAGTAGGGATCAAGTATTGTAGGGTGATGACTTAGGAAAGCTATAGGGTGAGTAAGGTGAGCTAGGATGGTAGCTATGAAAGGTAGGGAATGTTGTAGGGGTGCGGCATAACAAGGGTGACAAGGAGGTGACAAGGCAAAACTTGATGGCCAAGGTGGTGATGGAGGTGCTTGGGAGGCTGCCTAGTGACATGGTGGTGAGGTCATGGTGGTGCTTAGATGTTAACTTAGTTAAAAATGGGTTAAAAAGAATAAAAAGGGGTGTCGGGTTTGGTTTGATTTCGACTTAGGGTTTTGCACTTAAAACGTGGATTAGGGTTTGGATTAAGGATAGTTTAGGGTTTAGGATTAAGGTTAGTGTTAGGATTAAGTTTAAGTTAAATGTTTTTGAATTAGGGTTTTAGGGTTTCGTTTTGGGTTTAGGGTTTTAGATTAGGGTTTTAAGATGATTTAGGGTTTAGATTTATGGTTTAGATGTTGTGCATTATGTGTTTGTACCTTGTGCTAAAGTGGTGGTAAGAAATTAGAATGAATTTGGAGGGAAAATGAGTTAGTTTGAATTTGTGCTTCATGGATTTGTACATTGAGCTTAAATGAGTTATACCATGGTTTTAGAGGGAAGTTATATTTCAAATGTTATGCATTGTACACTTGTACACATGCTTGAAGGCTTGTACATTCATTTTTTATGTATACATTACATATAATTATGGGTTTGATATAAACGTTTAACGTTTGAAGCCCGTTTTGATATAATATTGTAAATGGTATGTTAAATGGATAATGTACTTGGTAAAAATGATGTTAGAGTATTGACTTGACATATTAGGATGTTTACATGATATAAATATAGATATAGATGGCATTAGTAGAGGTTGCGTGAGCTCATTTACTTTAAAGATGCAAGTTACGTTGCATAATGAGATCAAGCAAAAATTTCCCTGTAAAAAGGTGGTATATATAATAGATGGATATTACAGTGCATCTAATTTAATAGATGGATAATTACATTGATGAAATTTACAGGTTGTTATAGTTGACTTCCTGAATTCTACCCATCATGATACATGTTGCATTTAACTCTTCTTGGTCTTCATTATACATGATATCTGCCAAAAAGTCATTATCTTCCTAAATGATAGCAATCCCTGCTTCATCATTCTTTACTAGTAGCATTTGTTCCTTGAAGTAATTAGAATCCTGGACTCTTGGCTTTAGACAATCTTTTGCATGATGTCTCCTTCCATTGCAGTTATAGCACTTGATCATCTTTACATTCCTAGCATTTGCAGCATTTCTAGTTGTTTTCCTGCATTCCCCGTAACCCTTTGAGCATATATCATGCATTCCCAGTAACCCTTTGACCATTCCATGCATTCCGAACAACCCTTGGAGCGTTCCCTGCATTCCCAACATTTCTAGCATGACCAATATTTCCAATATTCTTTCCATGTACATCAGTTCTTCCATGTTGCACATAAGCTTGACTATGGGTGTTTGATGAAGTTCTAAGTCTGGTGTTTGTAGGTGTGGAGTATTTTTGATTGAATGCCTTAGCAAGAAGCATCATTGCTTTGTTTAGGTTTTCCACTATATCATCATAGGTTACATTAGCTTGGAAATTATATGGTTGACTTTCTACATCATCGGTAATCATGTTGTTGGATGAAGGTTGTGATACATAATATGGTTGTGATGCAAAGGATGATTGTGGTGCATAAGTATGTTGTGGTGCACAAGTATGTTATGGTGCAGTGTAAGCATGAGCAACAAGTTCAAGTAAGTCATGATGCTTAGAAACTCTTTCTGCTCGAACCACTTTTGCTTCCTCCTTATTCTGCTCAATATATTCATATAGTTGATCAAAATGGATATCATGTAGTTTTGATGTTTTCATGACGATTGTGACATATCGTTTCCATTCAGGCTGAAGACAATTTAGGAACTTGGTGTTTGAAGCAATTGTCATTGGTAAGATGTTATGTCGTTCATGATCATTCTTAATCTTAGAAAACCAATGATAGTATGATTTAAGAGATTCCCTGTGTACTCATCTAAACATGTCGAACTCATTAACAAGCTTTGTCTCCATTCTATGCTTACTTGACTATGTGCCTTGCATAAGACGTCGAATACATTCTCACATTGCTATGATGTTCTTGCATGAATCAACACTTGTGTAGATGCTATTCAGTATAGCCAGTAGAATGCAATTCATAGCATATGCATCTGCCTCGTATTGCATTCTTTCATCATTTTTTAAATCAGCCTCAGTTTGAAGTCGTTCAAATGGTGCTTTTGGTGGAATAACATTTGGATTACCTAGATCCATCATCTTTTTCATCTCATAAGGTACTTTATTGATTGATGTCATGAGAAGTTTACCAATATCATTATTTCCTTCAATGTACCTCATAAATCTACTTAACCATTGAATGTGGCTACCTTTTTCCAGCATTGGAGGACGAGTTTCAAAACCTATATCAATGATGGATTGTAGAGCTTGAGATGTATGTTGAGGTTGAGACATTGTGAAAGTTCGTGTGTAAATGCTATATGGATCTTGAAAACGATAAAAAGTTGTTGTTGTGAAAAAAAATGTGTTGGTTCTTTGTCCTTGGTTGTGATTAAGTTGTTGATTGATAAACCCGTGGACATATGAGAACGAGTGATCCTTTGTAAAGAACTTTGGTGAAGTATGAGTAAACACGATAAATTTCTAAGCAATGTAAGAAAAATAACGAGTTACTTCAAAGTTCAATGAAAAGCGAGTTTACTATCCCAAGTCAATAATCGAGTTCTCAATCCCACACCTAAAACCGAGTTGTAGAATCTACCAAAAAGTAAAATCCTCGATTTTTCTCAAAATAGGCGAGTTGTGGTTTTTGGTAATAAGCAAGTTATGAACAAATGAGTTAACAATGTATTAAGCGAGTTAGGATAAGTGAGTTACGTTTTGGTAATAAGCGAGTTGTGGATGAGCGAGTTTACCCATACAAAAATGAGTTGGCCAAAAGACGAGTTGTATAAGCGAGTTAAGACCAAAACATGCTATAAACGAGTTAGCCAAAAGCGAGTGCAAACCAATTCGCTTAAGAGGGTTTCAAAAATGAGTTCTAAGCCTATAATACTCAACTCGCTAAACGGTTACAACTAACAAATTAACGAGATCCAAATAAATGAGTTCGTAAGGTTGTTACAGACACGTTTTGCAAATTCGTTTACTACTAAGCTTAAAAAACATAGAATCATGATTTTGAATGCTTGTTATCCTCTAATAGTAAAGAAATTTGGCAAATAGGCGAGTTCGTCAACAACTTATAAAACACTCACTCGACTTACAAATGACTTAATACCAAAACTTTTTGTAGATTATGAAATCTAAACACATTTATAAACTAAATACACAAGGTTTTAGACACAAAAATGTATTAGATCAAAATCTAAAATAATGTTTGTGTATGAACTCGCTTGTTACTCGAATTCAATTTTTTTACACACAAACACCATTTGGCGACTGATACCACATGTAGGTCAATACATTTAGCATTCATTAACACAAGTTATGATAAGATATTTCACGTGATAGAAATTAAAGAGAGAAAGAAAAGATGAGTTCATTAGAGAGAATTAAGGAGGGTTAAAGTTTACAAATGAGAACCAAATCCCCTTGCTAAGCAAAGGGGATGTATTCATAGTCTAATCCTAACTATCTTATTGCTAGCTCACTATACTTAAGCTAATGGGCCTTTAATGGGCTAAACAAACTAGTCAGCCCAATTAGCTTACAAATACACAATATAAATTGAAAACATAACTATTACAAAGACTTATATAGGAATGATTAACATGTTTCCATTCCTAGCAAGATATGCATGCATTTAAAACATTTGGGTAGGGATCGGGTTTGGCTTGAAAGATTAATGGAATAATGTGTATTCACTGTAAAATAGAATAGAGATTTTTTATTGATTGCATTTTTGTGTGTTACATAATTAAGTTTGGCTATGTATTTATAACAAATACATGGCTTAATGAAAAATCAATGCAAACCCTAAGCTTAATGAACTCAAACCCACAATTAAGTTTGAGCTAACTAATATTCATCTAATACTCCCATGCAGTTTGAACGACAAACTATCGAATGGACACGTTGGAACATATGTTGAAAGCCGATTTTTCTTCTTTTCTTTTAATATCTTTTTTGTTGTTTGTTTGAGTAGAAACATAATTGTATTTGGTGGCATAGTTGTTTATTGCTTGCGGCTTCCTCCTTTGTGTGACGTGTTTTTTTTGTACGTCATGGCTTGCTTTTCCTTTAAGTATGAGCGACAATTTGCAACCAACTATTTTTTTTAAAAATAACAGTGATATCCGGTGGTAAAAACAAAGAGTAATGCAAAGAGAAATTTTTTGTTGATCGATGGCTATATCAACATAATATGGGATGTGTTGAGACGACTAGGTTTTTGGATGTTAATTGGATAACAAAAGGCCAATTAAATGAAGAAAAAAATACATTCTGATCCTTTCGAATCATCGACGAGTTGTTGATGACCGGAGGACAACTATTTTGTGACGGGTTGTACCTAAAGCTCCGATACCATGTTATAACAAATATATGGCTTAATGAACAAGTTGGTTGCATTTATTGTAGTGTGCACATCACTTATAACAAATATATGACTTAATGAACAAGCAATTTAAACCTAAACTTAAGGGACCCAAACCCATAATTTGTTTTGGGCAAACTAATAGTCATATGATATTCACATCCTTGATTTTAAAGTTTAGGAATTTTGGTCAGATGATCGGTCGGTCGCCCTAGGCGATGCGTCAGTCCCCACTACACATCCCCAAAGTGCACGCGTCCAACAAGGACAAAATGGTTGAATCGATCGCATATGCGACCGCCTTGTTTGAGGATGTTTGTGCGTGGATAGTGTTTTATTTTATTAATTTTGTTTGGTATATTTTTTGGTGTTTTTAATCTCTTTGTTACACTAAGTTGGTCATTAAGTTGTCATGAAGAGAGAAAACTGATGTGGAGTGGGATGTTAGTGTCTTGGTGTTTACCATTACACTTAGAGCGGTCAGTGAATGCGTTTTGGGGTGGCGTCGTCCCCAAAACGCGACGGGACAACGCGCAGGCCACACCGAAGGTGTTGTTTTCTGGTCTGCCGCTGTTGCCAGCCCAAATGGTCATGTTTTTTCCTTTGCTTTTGTTTTTGTTTTTTGTTTTTTGTATTTGTGTTTTAGTGAGTTATGTGTGGGCTATAGGTTTTCCTTGGCACCATACATATGATGGATGAGTGTTTTGATGTTGTTGTGGATTCCGGTGTTATAAGAAAAAGTGTTGATGTCACAATACTTTCTTCACGTCACTAACACCACGGCTAACACAACAGCACCAACTATACTAATGCTTTTAATCTTAAGCCAAAAATTTACAAAATACATGTAAACATGTGGTAGTAAATGTGTCTGTCTAACAGTGAGGCTCATTCCACCAAAAGTTATTATCCTTTGGCTTTACGC
The DNA here is from genome assembly GCA_026074375.1 of Tanacetum coccineum. Taxonomy (NCBI): domain Eukaryota; kingdom Viridiplantae; phylum Streptophyta; class Magnoliopsida; order Asterales; family Asteraceae; genus Tanacetum; species Tanacetum coccineum. The sequence goes on along the minus strand of BQNB010037745.1, from coordinate 10,407 downwards.
CAACCAAAATTCACTTCCTTATGACATATGTGATTTACGTGTTTCATTTTGAAAGTACAGTATTACATGGTGTATTTGAAATGCTAACAATTTTAAGAGAAAATGCACAAAGTAGGATTTGGTGTATTTAAATTTTAATTAAAGTGTAAAGTACATCTTTGTGGTTTGTTAAAATTTCCTGCGCGTGTCATTTTGAAAGTACAATATTACATGGTGTATTTAAAATACTAACAAATTCTCACTACAATCTTCTCATATCACATACAATGTCTCAAAAAAATCCAAAAACAAAACACCATAATCCCAACGAAAACAAAATGTTCCAAAATTTTCAACATTGGATCCCAATTTCCAATTGACCGGTCACTCACTACCGATTAATTTTCAACCTTCTTGTTTCATATATCAATCACAACAACCTATTTATATAAATAATTTGTTCCAACCCATGTACCAACAAAAACAACAATCTCAAATGTATAGGCACACGATTCACCACCACCCTTTAACCAACCGATGGACCAACCACAAAGTTCTCAACAATATTCTCCGGTTAACCGTTTAACTGATGAAGATTTGGCTCCATCCTGGGGTAGTCAAGCTTATTCTACGGGTCAAGGTTCATGTGCTACATCTCGACTCGTTGAAGACGACTCTCCGGTCGAAGAGGCGGCGTCCGTAAAAAAGACATCAAAAAGACGTAAAAAATCAAAGGCGACTATAGACAAAGAAGCGGCAAAACCATCGACCCCAAAAGAAGAATTAACGTTGTGTAAAGCTTGGATAAACACATTGAAAATAGCATCATCGGAAACGCTCAAAAGAATAAGGGGTGTTGTACGGATGTGTTGACTTACTTTGTGAAAGAAATGGGGGAATCAAATGGAGGATACAATGCCATCAACACCAACAGAAAAATAGGCTTCGTCATAAAATTGGTAAATTTGGTGCCGTTCAAAACAATGTAAAACGAAGGAACCAGAGTGGCGCATATGACCAACATGTGTTTGATCAAGCGTGTATTGAATATCACTTGACGTACCATCAAACCTTCACAATGATTGAGTCGTGAAAGCTTTTGAGGAACCATAGAAATTGGAAAGAGGTTGAGATGCCAAAATTCGATAAAATAAAATAAAGCCATCCAAAAAATCAAATACATCAAAATGCACCTCACACGTCACATCGGACTCGGTACAAGGTGGGTTTAGTCTGAATGAAGACGCATATGATCTCGACGCCAAACAGGAAGAGGTTCAAGAAGTTCAACCAATGGATTGGACAGAGCTAAGAAGAAAGCAACATCCTCCTCCGCTCGTTCGGAATCTTCAATTGTTAGACTTATTCTTGTTGATATGATAATTGATAAATGAAGGGTACCAAATCGGGTATTTAGGGAAAAAGGAAGAAAACCCAGTAATCTTATATAGAGTTGAAGAATCGGCAATTGCAACCGGAAGAACAAAAGTGTTGAGTGAAAAAGAGGCACGTCGGGAGCAAAAGTAATTAGAAAAAGAGAAGCTTGCAAACGAGCGAATGACACTTGAGCTGCAACGTAAAATGTTTGCATTTAAACGAGAAAATAAAAAAGGACCAATACATCTTCTTCTACAACTCTTCCATTGATCGTTACTCCATAATACAATTTGAGAAGATGCAAAAGCTATAACGATAAATCTAGGCAAACTATAATTCAGACTATTAGTTCAAGTTTTTTATTTATTGTAATGTTTTAGATTTAGTAAAGTACATTTTTTGTCCTTGTGGTTTGTTGTGTTTTTCACTTTTGGTTCAAAATTCAAAAACGTTTTAGTTTTAGTCCAAAAGTGATACTTTTGTTTCACTTTCAGTCCAAAATCATTTTTTTTGTCCTTGTGGTTTGGTGGGTATTTCACTTTTGGTTCAAATTTTTAACATGTTTGGACTGAAAGTGAAACAAAAGTATCACTTTTTGATTAAAACCAAAACGTTTTTGAATTTTGGACCAAAAGTAAAAAACGCACCAAACCACAAAGACAAAAAATATACTTTACTCTTAGATTTATTTGAACTAATGTAAGGTTGTTAATTATTATTAATTTTTTTAATTTTTATGTTAAGAAAATGAAAAATAATTTAATTTTGGTGTCGACTGTTTCTTTGTTACACTAAGTTGATCCCGAAGTTGTCATAAAGAGAGAAAACTGAGGTGACGGTGGAGATGTCAGTCACATGAGGGTCACCATTGCTATTAGCCTTAGACTAGTGGTACTGGTGACCATCTCCTCACCCCAATCCCAATGACACATCATCTTTCTATCTCAAGGACAATAACCTGACTAAAATAGTGTAAAAAGGAGACCGATGACACAAACAAATACATACCCACAAAATCAAATAATTAAATACACACACAACCATACTCACAAACTCGATTGATCGCGGATTACCACGTTTTTCCCTCTAGAGACGCGTCCCTTGTGGAGCGGTGTAAGGGAGACTAGTCTCTTTTAGCGCCACATGGGATGGGGACTCGGCCAAGAGTCTCCCACACAGTCTCATGTTCACTTATTACAATATTAATAAATTAATAAATGTTTTATTTTTATAGAGCCTAATGTATAAGGAACGAAACTTGAACGGAAGACTAACTCAGTAAGTATTTGTTTTAGATAAGTAATATATACACTATGTTGCAAATCTTGGTATTAAAAATGACTAAGCTTGAGGTATTCAGTTTTTAGAGTTATTTTATTTGGTTTTAAGTATTGATTTGTTAATTACTTGCTACTCGCATTATATGTTTTGATCTAAGATGACGAGTTAACCTTAATCTGCATGTGGCACGGGAACAACTCGGTTCGTCTCCGCCACAGAAGATATTCAATATTGAGGTGTAGTTTGGTTTGAAGGTTTAGGAATGAAATTAGGATTTAAATTAAAAAAAGATGTTTGGTATTTCTTCTTTGGCATGTTGTACGATCTTTTGTCTCATAAACTCATCTTTTATAAAGCCCAACCCAACTGGTTGGTTTTCACAGGTTTCTAAAAAAAAATTATTTAATAATCTAAGATTGTTTTAGCCACACATTACATTTATTTAATTGTTATATTATTATTTTCTAATTTTTGTTTTAATTTAAAACAAGCATGATAACTCGCGCGTTGCGGCGAGGCTTCATTTTTTTTTCGAATCGATTACATAAGAAGTGAAGCTTTATTTCAACATTATATGTTGCCAAGAAAACTTGCATAATATTGTTTCAATGTTAAGTAGCAGTAGAATAGTAGATAACTAAAGAATCACATTAACACTTTAACATTACAAAGTTTAGTCTAAAAACTGCTAAGATTAAGGTAATCAAAATACTACTAAAAGCAGTGATTTAAACCATTCTAGCAACATAAACTAATATATTCAACTTATGATAAACCATCATATGGATTAAAAAAAACTTACAGAGGTTCTATTAGAAATGTTTCTGTTGTTTCTTTCTGGATGGATAGCTGTGGAGCTAGCATGCCATCATGGAGTTCAGGTTCCAAGTTGTCGAGCTCCTTGTAGCTTAACCCTTCTAGCTCTCTTCCCATCATCAGCCTTCACGTATTGCATAGAATTTTATTACGAATAATACGAATTTTGACATAGCATGTAGCGTAATAATGGTACTTAATTAATAATCATATAGTATTCACACCTACCTTCTAACTATAAAATTATAATGCGAGCGACGAGGGAGGAGCGCGGTGCGAGTGGCATACTATGTTTAAAAATTGGCTTTTAGTTTTTACCACACAAACAGCTGCCGAACAGCTTACAGATTGCCCGTTTTGAAAACTACAATCATGAATCAGCAGGCTTATAATTATTCACAAACATACATATGTACAACCTAAGTGGCAGCACTTCCTACGTATTTCCTGGTACTACATTTTCGACCTTCTAGCGAGACTACATACAAAGCAATTATCCTTTTTTCAGATTCAACACAGACTCAAAACCATAGATATATACATTGATATCTGGTGTTTGGTGTTCCTGATCTTAAGTTTAGTAAAACATTAAATACAAAACGATGTTGTTTATTTCATAATAGGAATTTATCAGCAAAAGATTGAATACAAAGAAGTAAAGTAAGCTGGTATTCCCAAAACAGATCACGTTGTGCATACAAATTATGTTAATTCACATTAGCATTTACCAAACTAAAAAAGATCTAAAAACTTATTTCGAATACGTGTAACAACAATCGATGTTTCGGTTATACCAACAAAATGAAGACGTGTATAGAAGTCATAGAAATTGTTACCTGTTCGTGAGCTCTTCTGTTCCCTCCTCCGCTGCGCATTTGTCTAAAGTTCCATCGATCATTCTTTTCCGTAGTTATCATCTGACTCTTCCACCTTCCATTATTAGTGTAGGAAAACAATTTTTGCTATCCTGAAGCACGTGCGTGGAGGTCCTGCGAGTGTTATTTGAAGTTTGCCTTATGGCGTGAGTACATATTCTAATACACATAAAGGAATAAGAAATAACATATGCATATAATAGACCGATACATTCACAAAAAAAATCTATATTTATGACTCCATGGGTACCGATTTAATTTTAGGGTGAACTTACAAAGTGTTAGTTTCGACCTTGGCTCATAAACATATTTATGGCATTAGTAAAGGCGACATCCATTGGATCAGATCTAACGCGCACAAAAGACAAATCTGATGTGCAACAGAATGTTTCTAGCTTAATGGCCATACAGAGACTGCAAAGCACAATGATATTGTATGCATCCATAGAAATGTGGATAATATGATGCTTAGTGGTCATGTAACGTGTCTTGTGGCATAAAGGTGAAATCTTTAGAGTTCTGAAAATGTTAATGAGACAAAATAAGTGAAAGGGTCATTATAACTGTTATTTGGGGTTTGTAAACAAAACCTCTACCAGGAAAAATTCATAATGTCCCTAAAAGTAGTTTCCGCAGTTATACATGACACTATCTTTTTCTTTTTTTTAGCATTTTGGGGAAACATAAAACCATAATCAATGGAACTCACGTGTGTTTGCACGAAAAAAGTATCAGAAAGGCGGTCCCTAAAAACACAATAGCCACTCCACCAGCGATCAAGTCAGTTGTGCCTTCCGAATGTATATCCGCAACAACTGCAACGACAGTTTCATCCTAAGCCAAAAATGCAACACAACAACAACAAAACCTTAAAAATACTATATCTTACTATTACCATGATTTATTACACCACCATTTGCTGAAACTTCCCTATCTCGCTTGCTTCTTTCTGGCTTTCAACATTTTTTACTTTCAAGTGCAACCGCAAAAAGTGCCGGCTGGACCACAAAATTGTGAACTGATGCCCCTCGTGGCTGCATAAGATAAAAAAGGGAATGTGTAACTTTATAAAGAAGAACAACCTCAGTTTGAGTGTATATGTGCAACTTTCTTCCTCTTTTTTCTACTCTCTGATCCTGCAAAAGACAATCCTTGTAACAGTATTTTTCACATGCTCAGCCATTTTAAAAGACAATCCTAACCAACTACTGGGAAAATCAAGCAGTGGACTAAAGTATTGTAATTTGCTTACCATTAGATGTTGTTTGTGAGTTGTGCCAAAAATGTTAGCCTTTGGAGTACGCCAATGGTTGTGGCCTCTGCGTGTGTCCGTTGTTGTTTTTGATGATCATTAGCTGATTTTGCACACTTGGTGGAGTCATAACCCTGCAGTGACCTAGATATGTAACAATACAAAAGCCGTCTCGGGGTAAAAAGGTCATGATGTTCATAGTAATAAAAAAAGATAATGGTGTAGTAGCGATAGCCAGTAACTATACCAGAGTTTTTGGAGTTGATGAGTTGCATCTCATCTGTGTAATAATTATTCTGCAGTAACGAAATTAGTTGGCGACGATGATTATACTCAGTTTCTCACCCACAGTCTGAGATTCTCGTCTGGTAGCAACGAGCAATGGGAAGTAAATCCCTTTTTGGCATCAGGAAGCTCGATATTCATAGGAAGATGATTCCTTTTGGTTGCTACCTAATGCGTTACCTATACAGGCTAATGAACAATGAATAACAAAACAAATGAAGTGGAGTAAAGCTAACTAAATGTATACCAACTTACGTGCTGACGTATGGTCGTCGATATGATTCATCTGGAACTCTCCGCGCACGCGTTTATTGATGGCTTTGGAGCAAACGTCATCATTAGAATAGGACAAGGTCGTAAGGGGTATCACAGCTCCTATTGGCTTTCAGTCTTTGTTGGAAGAGGATCCTTTTCCATAAAGATGGCTCGATGTACTTGTTACCCTCTCCTCACCCCAATCCCAATGACACATCAACTTTCTATCTCAAGGACAATAACCTGACTAAAATAGTGTAAAAAAGAGACCGATGACACAAACAAATACATACCCACAAAATCAAATAATTAAATACACACACAACCATACTCGCAAACTCGATTGATCGCGGATTACCACGTTTTTCCCTCTAGAGACGCGTCCCTTGTGGAGCGGTGTAGGGGAGACTAGTCTCTCTTAGCGCCACATGGGATGGGGACTCGGCCAAGAGTCTCCCACTACACACAGTCTCATGTTCACTTATTACAAAATTAATAAATTAATAAATGTTTTATTTTTATAGAGCCTAATGTATAAGGAACGAAACTTGAACGGAAGACTAACTCAGTAAGTATTTGTTTTAGATAGGTAATATACACTATGTTGCAAATATTGGTATTAAAAATGACTAAGCTTGAGGTATTCAGTTTTTAGAGTTATTTTATTTGGTTTTAAGTATTGATTTGTTAATTACTTGCTACTCGCATTATATGTTTTGATCTAAGATGACGAGTTAACCTTAATCTGCATGTGGCACGGGAACAACTCGGTTCGTCTCCGCCAAAGAAGATATTCAATATTTAACAATATGAGGTGCAGTTTGGTTTGAAGGTTTAGGAATGAAATTAGGATTTAGATTAAAAAAAGATGTTTGGTATTTCTTCTTTGGCATGTTGTACGATCTTTTGTCTCATAAACTCACCTTTTATAAAGCCCAACCCAACTAGTTGGTTTTCACAGGTTTCTAAAAAAAATTATTTAATAATCTAAGATTCTTTTAGCCACACATTACATTTATTTAATTGTTATATTATTATTTTCTAATTTTTGTTTTAATTTAAAATTTAAAATAGTATAAAACTTTTATTTTATTTCTAATCCCAATATAAAACAAACAACTTTTACATTTTTTCTCTCATACATCAAATCATAATTCAAATCTAAATCCTAAACCCACCTACAAAGCAAACGGACCCTAAAGCTTCTTTCGTTTTCTTCAGAGCAAAAATATTTTTACCGAATCAATTAGATAAAGTGGTTCAACACACTTTATAATGTCGTATTTCGAACTTTGTAACTTCTTGATTGCATTGGCCTAGTTCCTTGCCAAGTCGTTTTTTTATATAATTTATTGTTAGAAAAACATATATTCAAAATAGAGTAAGGATCCTTTAAATTTCATTTGAACTTTAGAGGTAAAGTTCTCTATAAAAAAAACTAGGTCCCGTAGTAGGCTTCGCTGTTATCTTTGTGAGAAAACTTTACCTCTAAAGTTCAAATGAACTCTAGAGATCCCTTACTCTTCAAAATATGTGTGTTTAACAAGCAAAAGAACCCGCGCGTTGCGGCGGGGCTAATTTTTTCCCGAATAATTTTTTTTTAACGTTTCGGGGTTTTTTTTTGCCGATACGTTATGGCGGGGCTAATTTTTAATATTTTCTTTTTTTGTATGATTCGGGGAAAAAAAATTGCGTTGGGACGGGCTAATTTTTTCCCGAATATTTTCTTTTTTTGGGACGGTTTTGTAAATTTTTTTTACGGGAATTTTTGTGTAAGAAAATCATAAATAGTTAAAAGGTGAGGGTCCGTTTTGTATTTTTTTTTACTTTGGGCCAGATTTTAGGCTATTTTTTGGTTTTTTTTTTTGGCTAATTTTTTCCCGGATATTTCCTTTTTTTGTACGATTCGGGAAAAAAAAATTTGCGTTGGGACGGGTTAATTTTTTCCCGAATATTTTCTTTTTTTGGGACGGTTCGATATCTTTTTTTTGGGCCGATGAATGTAAAAAAGTTGTGAACAATAAAAACTAGAACGTATTTTTTTGTAATTTTTTTACGGATTTTTTGTGTAAGAAAATCGAATAGTACAAAAGTTGAGGGACCGTTTTTGTTTTTTTTTACTTTGGCCAGATATCTGCTAATTTTTGGCCTAATTTTGGGCTAGTTTTTTTTTTTTTTTTTTACTTTGGGCCACATTTTATGCGAATTTTAGGCTAGTTTGTCGACAAATGTGTATATTTTTAGTAATAATTTTTTTTATATGGCTTATGTGTTGGGCCTCATGTTTAAAGTGTTTTTTTTGCTATATGGGTTTTTTTAATATAATGGGTTGTACGTTTGTGACCATATCGATTATTTTAAAATTATTAGGTATCGAAGATGTTTTCGCAAGTATTTTTTTTATCTGAATAAATCGGAACTTTTATAATATTTTTTCTCCCTCTTACTTTGTGCATACAAATTAAAAAAAATAAAAATAAAAACAAAATAATTTAAAAAAAAAACGACTTTGTTTTTGACCGTGAATGTGTATATTTATAATAAGGCCTCTTGATAGTCATAGACTTATGACACAAAGCCATCGAAATCAACAAGATGACCCCGACCAAATGTTGACTATTTTATCTTTATACGCAGTAAAGATAAATGGTTGCCAATGTACTTATCGACATATACACATATAAGTTTGATATAGACATGCATGCATTTATAAGAATTGGGTAGGGTCGGGTTTGGCTTCAAAGATTTACGAGTATTCACATCCTTGATTTCAAAGTTTGGGGATTTCTTGTCCCCGTCTCTAAGTTTTGAGATCTCTTGTCCCTGTCCTTAGTCAAGTCGGAGATTTTCCTGTCACTTTAGCTTTGCGGATATAGTCTTTATTATCCGGAGTTTTTTGCCATCCATTCTTATGTGATACTCCCCCATTCCAAAATATCTTTTGACTTTTTGAAGTCTATTTTTTTCAACTTTGATCTTAAATATTTTCGTTTGTTACGTAATAGTTGATATAAAATATATGAATTGATTGGTTTTTAAATGTATTTTTCATTAGTATAATTTTCATCAAGTATTATATAACACAAACAAAACTATTAAATATTAAAGTTGATAAATAAATATTTTAAAAAGTCAAATGAGGACAATTATTTTGAAACAGAGGAATACCCGTTAAGCCACAAATTTACAAATATACATGTAAACATGTTGTAGTAAATGTGTCTGTCTACCACTAGGGCTCATTGCACCAAAAGTTATTATTCTTTGGTATTACACCAACCAAAATTCAATTTCCTATGACATATGTGATTTACGTGTTTCATTTCGATAGTACAATAGTAATAAATGGATGTTAACAATTTTAACAGCATCTCCAATGCAAGAACTAGCAAAAGCTTTTTACTATTTGAAAAAACATTTTTGCTAGTTTTTATGCATTAGAGCAAAAACTTTTTGAATAGCTTTTTACAAAGACTTTGCAAACGCCAAGTCTTTGTTAAAAGCTATCATTCACTTTTATGTTATATATTAATTGCATTTAATGCAAAAAGTCATTAAAAACTTTTTGCATTAGAGATGCTCTAAGAGCATGAGCAATGGGAAAAGCCTTCAAAAGCTTTTTACTATTCTACAAAGTCATTTTTGATTGTTTTTGTCATTACACTAAAAGCTTTTTGAGAAAGTTTTTCATAAAAGTTTGACAAACTACAAGTCTTTTAAATCGGAACTAGCTAGGGCTCAACACGCCCGATCAAGTCAAAAATTATTTTCAAAAATATAATAAGTGTTTTGTCGCAGTTTTGCTTTTCTTTTGGGTAGAATAAGAATAATTTTTGACTTGATCGGGCGTGTTGAGCCCTAGCTAGTTCCTTTTAGATTGGAGCTTCCGTAAGTCTATCTTTCAATGTTTGGAAAGCTCGAATGCAGTCATCGGAAAAGATGAATGGAGTATTCTTCTCAAGGAGATGGGTCATTGGTCGGGATATTTTTGAGAAATCCTGAATGAACCGCCGGTAAAAACCGGCATGACCGAGAAAACTCCTAATTCCTTTGACGGTGGTGGGAGGAGGTAATTTTGCAATGACATCGATTTTGGCTTTGTCAACCTCAATCCCTTTCTTAGAAATCTTATGGCCGAGGACAATTGTAACATCCGAGAATTTTCGAATTTTTGAATAACGATTCCAATCGTTGACTTTTAGGGTCCGGCTTGACTTATAAGAACAACCATCTAAATCACGTTTTCACGACTCGGACTCTAAAGCAACTTGATGTAAAACGACATTC